>VOQJ01022803.1:6468-57571 GCA_015052665.1 Apistogramma diplotaenia | reverse complement strand
ACCAGGGAAGCAAAACTAAACATAAGCACACAGGACCAAGAAGTGTCAAAATAAAACAGGAAGTAACATAACCTAACGTACGTAGACTCAACACAGGGAATCAGAGGGAATCTATACAAGACAGAAATCTAAATACAACACACAGGAAAACATTGGAAGTTGAACAGAACAGAAGACATGGGACAAGGGCTAAGACAACAACAACAGAACAGGAGGGCATCTAAACATGATTAAAACAAACCTAAGTCCAACACAGAGAAACAGGGAAGTCAAGCTAGACACACAACATAAGACAAGAAACTAAGACATGAGAATCAGACATAACAATGACCGAACTGGGGAACATGGGAAGCAGACAGAACACAGACCATATTCTGTTTAGTCTTTAGCGTTTTGTTAATAGTTCCACTTACCTCATGACTTCTCTAGCCTCCATTCCTATGTTATGTGTTTCTGTTATGTCACTTCCTGTTTTATTTTGTTAACCCCTTGTCTCGTTTAGTATTCGGTTTTATTTTCCCAGGTCTTGTTTCCCTTATTGTTGGCACCTGTGTTTCTGGTTAGTTGTGTTTCTGCTCTCCCGTTCTTCCCAGTCTCCTGGGTTAATCGACCTTTTGGTCTCTGTGAAAACTATCCACGGAAAACATTCTTGCTAAAAGTTGAGTTTCCATTTTTTGCCTGTCCATGTTTAACTTTACACTTAGGGTCCGTGTCCACGCTCAGCATCATGACAGAAAAGTGATTTAAGTGAGTGTGTGTGTATGAAAGGTTCAGGCTGCTGGTGCTGATGCTGTTTCCTTGGCACACTTTGGACAGCTTAGTACCAGTTAAGCTTCATTTAAACACAACTGCCCACCCGAGAATTGCTGATGACTCCTTAAAAACCCCAGTGTGTCCATCTTCTGATAGATGCTCCAACGGGATAATGCACCATATCACAAAGCTCAAATCACTGCCGCTTTCTTGAACACGACAGTGAGTTCACTGTACAAAAACGATCTCCACAGTCAGCAGATCTCAATCCAGTAGAGCCTCATGCTCACATTTTATGAATTACAGCTAATGAACTGCCTGTGAGACTAAAATCCCACTATTTCATCTACAAAGACCCTTTTATTAAGCTATATTTCTGCTATATTTCTGCCTGCACTGTAAACAAACAGTGCTCTCTGCTCAGGGAATGTGGCTTAAGAGAACTTTGTTCTACAAAATGCCAAATTTCAAAGGACCCTGCAGCATCAACAAGATCACTGCCACTTATTACATGTTGCTGCTGATGTTACAATTGTAAACTCGCTTACTAAAATAAAATATAGAATAGATACTGAAACCAAAGCTCACATGCAAAGCATATACTAATAAAATGGATGTAACACCATGGTTGTCAAAGCTTTTCTAGTGTGGCTCACTTCACAAGCAGAAAAAAAGCTATACTGTAGTTCATCACACCCCCAAGGTGCCACCTCATTTGTATTGCAAATCTGTGAACAAATAAGGAAACAAATTAGTATAATATGTTTATATTTCTTCTCTTGCCCCCTGTGACTCTTCTGCTGTAGATTTATGGAAGCCTTCTCTCCTCACTGCGACAACAGTCTGACAAGGCGTCAATCTCTGCTCCCTAACTGAACATTGCAGCACAGAACACCCACAGAGATGCCAGACGATCGATATTCAGAATAAATTCTACCTTTCACTTCCTACTCACACTGTAGGAGAGGGGTTAAGGAGGAGAAACACACACACACCATACTGGTGTTAGAGAGGGCAATGCAGTTGACATGTCAGCGTGCTGCAGGCAGGAGGCAGCGAGAAAACCTCCCTGTGGTGAAACCTTAAAGTGTCATTACATTCCTCTGTTGCAGACACCACCTGCCTGGCTGCCATTAAGCATCTTACATGAATGCACGGTGACCTTGAATAACATGGAAAGAAACTAA
Source organism: Apistogramma diplotaenia (assembly GCA_015052665.1). Taxonomy (NCBI): domain Eukaryota; kingdom Metazoa; phylum Chordata; class Actinopteri; order Cichliformes; family Cichlidae; genus Apistogramma; species Apistogramma diplotaenia. Next base: position 55,631 of record VOQJ01022803.1, on the reverse strand, counting down.
AAAAAAAATCCGTCTTTGAATGAATACCCAACTTTTCTTTGTGGAAAGCTTCACCTGTCTGACTGCCACTGAGTAGCTGCTTTAAAAAAATGGGAAAAAGGAACCCCATACTGCGTTTTAATAAAAAACACTAGTCCCAAAATAACATGAAGGTGTCAGTGCTGTTAAATAAATGAGCATGTGTGAATGAAAACTTTCAGTTTGTAATCTGTGGGTTTTTTTTTGTTTATGATACACTATTTTTCTGCTCTGAAAACTTTCACAGCCCATCCCTGTGCTGAAATGCACTCTCTTTCACCCCATGCGCTGTCAATACTCCGTCTCAGAAAAGCAAATGACAAAAGCCGTCTGCACCTAGATTCTTTCCTCTCACGTTGTTACGCAAGAGTTGCGTTTTTGCAGAGAACTTAATCGTAACTTAAACTTAACAAAGTGGCATCTTCCTCACCGCTTGACACGATATCAGAAGTGTTTTTGATCACTGTTTGCCAGAGGGAAACATATCCAGCCCAAACATGGCTGACAAAAACAATAACGTGAGGTCTGAAAGCCTGCAAAAGTTACATTGTAGCAGGAACAGATGCAGCTGATTTACAAACAAAAACATTGTATATTATACCACACTGCACATTGCAACATAAATACAACAATTCTTTTTTAGGCAAAATAATTGAAATTAATCTACAATGTTGCAAATGTTACAGCCTTAGCACATAACAATTCTTACATTTACAATGTCACAGGCGAGTACACAGTATCTCTGAAACGTACTGAAGCAGAGCTATAACATAAAATCTATTTAAATTGTAAGTCGGTGTTCAGTAACATTAGAATACTAATTAGAAAAATAACATAATTCAGTGTAATTGGCAGGCAGTCTAGTGAAACAAAACAGTGATGTGGCAAGACTCTCCTCTTATCCTCTCACTTTTTTGACCTATTTTCCTCTCTCTCGCGCTCTCTTTCAGCTTCTTTATTTCACCCTCGAGCACCAAAGATGTCTCTGCTCCCTTCCTTTGATCAAAACAAAACCACAGCTGGAATAATTCCCATGACAGGAAAGCACAGAAGCCAGAGAGATACAACCACACACGCGTCTCTGAGGAATTTGCTGAGTAAATGTCACTGTCGGCTCAAACACACACACACACACACAAACACACACACGGAAGCACAGAAACTCGACCCACATTAGCATCACGTCTCCGTAACACAGGCCCTTAACAAGCATTAGTCCACGATAGTTTCTGAAACACTCGAAGCATGGAGAATCATCTTAACAGTAATTTTACAGAACACACAGATATGCATAGCAAAGAAAAAGCTGCTTGGTCACTGCTGCCTGCCAAAGAAATCTACCCTTAAGATGCTTTTGGTTCGGGGACCCGTGATTATTTAAACCGCAGGGGACAGAAAAAAGCTGGTATATAAATGTTCATAATCCCAGCGTGGTTGCCATGGTGCTTTCTGCATCACACGAGGGCATCACACCCTGGTACGTCCAGGTTAGCTTTGAACTAAATCCTAAGATTAGCACAATAATGCTAACATTAGCGTAATAGCTGAGATTTAGCCAGTGAAATACTATTATTTGAAGGTTGTAAGAGTGCTGATCATCAGCGAACATAAATTACAGCCTAAGCTGATGGAAAAATAAATAGTGTTGGTTCTGTGTGATTACATTATTTCACCTTTTTTTCTGTTCTGCTTTTCCTTCACTTCTACCTCAGAATTGAAAATAATAATAAATATATTATAATTTCCATCCTTACCTTTTTATGAAAAATACCTTGCAGTTAAATTTACAAACACTGTCTTTCCCTCAAAAGCAAAGTAAAGTTATAAGATGGAAAGATCTGAAATGAAGCAAAGTTTTAAAAACAATGAAATGCATCCTATGCAGCCACTGTACATATTTTCAACCTGCATCGTTAATCTTTGATGATTTTATTCACATGTCTCCTATTCCTGGTGAATTCTGCTATTGCTCCTTTCCTCTACTGGCCCACTTGTTAACCAGTTAGCATTTGGCCAATGCATAGGTCATCCCAGTCTAGCAATGTGCAACGGGATTTTGGAGGACTGCATGCACAAAAACCTTTACATTGGTATTAGTTGAGTTTTTAATGCATGTTCCAGCATGATAATGACCCCAAACGCACCTCTAAGACAACCACTGCTCTATTAAAGAGGCTGAGGGTAAAAGTGATGGATTGGCCAAGCCTGTCTCCAGACCTGAACCCAATAGAACATCTCTGGGGCGTTCTCAAGCGGAAGGTGGAGGAGCGCAAAGTCTCTGATATCCGCCAGCTCCGTGATGTCATCATGGAGGAGTGGAAAAGCATTCCAGTGGCAACCTGTGAAACTCTGTAAACTCCAAGCCCGGGAGAGTTCAGGCAGCTCTGGGAAATAATGGTGGCCACACAAAGCATCGACACTTCAGGAACTTTCACTAAGGGGTGCAGACATTAATATCTGCATATTGAGTTATTTTGAGGGAAAAATAAATTAGCAGTTATATACAGTAAACTGCACACAGATGACTTTTCATTGTGTCAAAGTGTCATTTTATAAGCGTTGTCCCATGAAAATATGTACTTAAATATCTGGTACTGCATGAATGTAACATTTCACAGCAATCAGAAATCATAATTTTTTTCTTGATCATATTCTTCAGCCTTTGTTGGCCATCCCAGGAAAAAGTCCTGAGGTTCGCCGTGACTTTTGATACTTGGGGAACTTTCAGTTTCAGAGAAAGAACTACATGGAGGAGGAGGATGGTGTGTGGGTGTATTTATTTATGTCTCAACGTGGCCAGTAGGAAAAATGAAGTGGTATTATATATGAACGCAAGGCTACAGTATAAGCTTTGGTACACAGCTTCCTTTAGTTCTGTTGCATCAGCCAGCGTAGGCTGTCCTCCTCTTTCAGTTTATGCAACTGGTTATCAGATATGATCCAGCCTTCTTATCATATTCTATGACTTCAGGCTGTGAGTGGGTTTGCACAAACTTTCCCCAAACTGAACGATTGAAATGGAACAGAAACTTTTAGTCCTCGAGCCTTGTTGCCCGCTGTGTGAACCCCGAATGCTCAAATCCCATTTCTGCAGTGTGGAGAAACGGAAAAAATGGAAGGAAGGAAATGAACACAGGGGAAGAGGGGGAAGAAAAGGGAGATTGGGGGAGGAAGGGGAGGTGGTTGGCATGCTCAGTTGTCTTAGTAGATAAGAAATAAGCTCATATAGCTTGAAATCTCCCTGGATGTGCTTTCAACAAGGTGCACAAGCAGATATAAATATATTAATGGGAGAAGTCTCTACATTTATTAAAGAGGGAATCTGCCACATTTCCGTGGTGCAGAGGATGGCACCCTGAGGGGTAATGAATGACACAGCGATTCATCTGTTTTTGTGTGTGTTTGTATTCAGCACGACTCTTTAAGACATGCAGACATCTGTGCGCTGTCGTGGAGTCTGCGCGTCAGTAAGAAGGGTCAGATGTATTGCCACGTTCACGCTATCTGTCTGATCTTAACAGCCGTTCTCGCCTCTCTTTTCATGTTTTTGTCTTTTTAATTAATACGTCACAATTTGGTGAGAAAACAAATGTTAAAGTCAGAGCAGTCACATGGATGTGTCCCTATTTGCAGACACTGAAACTCACTGTAATTCATCTTTCTTTTACTTTCTGACCACCTCTTTACACACATACACACACACACACACACACACTGTCATTTTCCCTTCGCGTTCTGCCTGTCGGCTGCTTTATTATTCATGAAATCCATATTGTTTCTGTACGATTCAAAATCCGTGCTTTCTTTCCTCCTATATTATCCCCAAGACATCGCTCTACTTTCAAACCTTATCTACAGCTAAAAGAGGCAGACAGCAAAATTACTGTAAGTTACTGCATAAACAATTAATTTTCCTCCCACTTTAATGTCATCATCATATATTGGACCTGTATACAGTGACTGTGTGGGAGGAGATGGTGTCACAAAGCTACTCAGCCGCTGTGTGAATAGTTTTAACCTTATTCTTTCAGTCATCAAATAAAGCATGGAATAAAAAAATGCTATTGGAACATTAATTTCAGTATGAATAACAATCCTATATGCTGTAATCAGTCTAAATATATAAACCCATATGTCCACCTATGCAGATACCCCACGTAGAAAAAACCTCCAAGCTCGGGTCCTCCAGCGGAGGCCTGGAAGCTTGAGGGTCCTGCGCAGTATCTCTCATGGACAGAGACCTTGGATGTTGTTCCTGGAATCTGCCGGAGCCACTCTCCTCGTTTGGGGGGTCCCCTGATTACCATGGAGACCACTGTTACGGTCACCTTCCACATCCTCTCTAGCTCCTCTCTGGACCCTTGATATTTCTCGAGCTTCTCAAGTCTCTTCTTCCTGATGTTATGATCGCGTGGTATTGCAACCTTTAATCACTATGACTAATTCTTTTGGTTTTGGGGGTAACTGTCATGTTGCAGATGAGTAGATGAAGATGTTGTGTGCTCAGTAAGATTCTCGCCAAGTGAAAGTATTGCACCACCCTTCATTTCTTTATGTTTTGCCAGGAAAATGGGAACTAGATGCAGCAGTTTATCGAAACATACAGTAAAGTTTCCATCTAAATAAGGTTAAAAACTGAGCTTGTACAATTAACCCTGAAAGTTAATATTCTGTGTGACCACCTGTATTCTTCAATGCACTCTGAAGTCTCTCAGGAAACTTTCCTGCAACTTCCTTAAGTACACACCTGAATTTCCCCGTTGTGGGACAATAAAGGCTGTTCTTATTCTTATTCTTATTCTTAAGTAACTGGCTGCTTTTTATTCCTTTCTCTGTCAAGATGATCCCACACAGCTTCACTAATGTTGGCCAATCTATGATCAATAGTGTCATGCTGGCAAACAACTGTTGCCAATCAGTCTGGAGAACAATTCCTCAAGACCAATTTAAAAATGACAAGAAAGTCTGGAAGCAAAATAAAAAAAACAAGGAGTGACTCAAGACTATTGCACAGCACTGTATATTAAAAAGAAGTATTACTTTGAGGAAAATACTTAAAAAGATTAATTTATTAAAAAGAAGTGTTCATGGTGGATAAATTGGTCATAAAATATCACACTTTTGCACATTTTGCCTTGTTAGCATTTAGCTGTTTACGGTAACTACAGTAAAGAAGTAAAACTAGCAGCAGTCAAGACACTGACAGTTTGTTGCCGTCCACCAAGGACTTTCATACCAGAAGGTGGTTTGTAGCATGTTCTTGCAAAACATTTAATTAATACAGCCACCTCTAACTCTAAAAACTTACAAATTATGATCCAGCTAATTCATGGCAAATGCCTCTCTTCCTGTGACAGCACGGGTGGATGGATGGATGACTTATATTCTTCATTTACCCTTTAATTAAATTAATCTTAAAGGCCTTTTGAAGTCCATTATTTTTCAGACTCTCACATACAGTGAGCATGTTGCCACAGACACATTAGAAGTGAACAAAAAGCAACTGTTCTTCAGACTTCATGTGGATATAAAATCATGCAAAAATATTAGCTTGTTTTACACTGATTCCATACATCTATTTGATCATGTTCATTAATTAATTTTGATTGGTAACACTGTTTCTCCGCCTCAATCTTCTCTGGGTTTCCTCTGAACAACACAGCGATGGATGTCCTCTTGTCTTTCACAAGTTAAAGTGTACTTTTCCACTTTCTGTTAGTTCCTCTCACAGCTGTTTTTCTGCCAGCGCCCCCTCCCCCTTTGTTTCTGCCTCTTGCACTCGTATTGTAAGCCACAGAATTTGTTGCCAAATAATCTACCTCATCAAATGTGATGACATGCAAATTAGCTGATTGTAACATGACAGCAATCAGCAGGGCCTTTTTTTAGCCATCATATTTAATCTAAAAATGGCTGCCAACCGTCTTGCGTGCTGTAAAAATGCCAGGCATTAGCGAAACGAGGTGCCTTATTTTGTGTTATGTACCAAGTGTGATTATGACTCAGCAGTCAGCATACATTTGTGGGAACATTTGTAACACTGATGTCCTGTAGAAACATTGTATGCCTTGATCGTTGCTTTAACAACAGAAACAATGTTACAGGAGCTCATTCAACATTATTTTTAGAATAAATTAAAAGCTTTCAGCGGAAAACATAGAAGTAAGTTTTTCTGCAGCCACAAAACATGTAATTACAGCTCCATTCAGAACCATTCATGCGGCATTCATGCATGAATCATTTTCTATTAGTCACCAACAATGTCACTCATGCACTCTTTATGAACAGGGTCAAGTTAATTACTCTGTACTTGCAGTTTGATATTCATTCATCCTTAACCTCTGACTTTCCTCTTGACCCGAGGACACACCCCTGTTCCTTCACAATGCTCCGCTGTGTGTTCGTGTCAGTTTGTGCATACGTGTGTATGCATGAAATCCTTTTCTGTGCGCGTCCGTTTGGATGTCTGCTAAAGACCTGTCTGCGCACCAGACACTGAAGCAGTTTCATTAGGATTGCAAGTTCCTGGGAGGGGGCCATGTGTATAATTACCAATTAGACTGTTGTCAAGAGCCAGTGGTAGTGCAGCGCTGCGGCAGCCATGGAAGGTTAGGGTGTGTGTGTGTGTGTGTGTGTGCAAGCCTATCTTTGACATGAGTGTGTGGTGTATGCATGTGGGTGTGGGTGTGAGAAGGAGGCTTTCTGATTGCACTGCTGAAGCACCAGAGCATGCAGCCGTGGCTGCTAAATACAGAACATTGTTTAATCTAATGCTTCAGTCACTTGCTGGGGTTCTTGTCAGCTTTGTCAGCTAATTATAAAGTAGCCACATGAATCACACTCATTCGTTTTCTCTTTTTTTTTTCTTATTACATCAGTAAAAAAAATGTCCTTATGTGTATTTTCTCTGTGAGAGCTGATATGTGTAGAATGTAAGACATGTTGACATATTATTGAGGAGCTGTAAGTGCTTTTTACTTGGATACTTGATGTAAGTGACTTTGATTTTTAGGAATTAACATTATTTTTTTTTTACTTGCAATGTCTTTGGAAGAATCTGCACATACCCAATGCTCAGACACAATTTTGTGCACATAACTGTGGAAAAGTTTTAGGCATTGGCTTCTACTAAAATAATCATGCTTTCAATAACAGTGTGAATTTTTAAATATTTCAATCCATTGTAAATTCCTGAAGCTAATTTGTTGTGACCTTCCTCATTCTTCTAGGTTCAGCTGCACACAGTTTTTCAAAATGTTTGTAAGTTGCGGGTCGTGGTTTTGGTACAAGGTTTGCTGAAGGCAAAGTTGCTACACATCTTCTGTGGCTTTATTTGAATTGAATTAATATTTACTTCTGGCCTTCATGTGAGCTGAGCTTTGCTCTGTGATTTAGAAATTAGAGATGCCATAACATCTGTTGCAGATGAGTTGAAGATATTGTGTGGACAGTAAGATTCTCACCAAGTGGTGGAACAAATACGAGCAAAGTACCTCATGATACAACTTAAATTTGGTCGGTCTTTTGTCCTCCTTCAAGCTCAGGTCCTCTACCAGAGCTTCAGGGTCCTGTGCAGTATCTTAGCTGTTTTATTTTATTTATATGGCCTCAAATCACAACAAACACTTGCTACAATAATTACAGAGAACCCCAACAGTCAAAACAACCCCGCCAATGAGCAAGCACTTGGGCTGAGGTGAGAGAGCCAGGATGTTCTTTGTCTCTATCTCCTACTTTATTACTTGCTTTCTTAAATATAATTCTTGTGCTTTTTTACTATGAATCCACCTTTATAATGTTTTTCTTTTGTTAATGTTTTTGCATTACAGCGTCCATCAGATAAACATAAACAGATAAACAATGAATCCAGCCTACGAATAGCTGACATAAACAGATATCAGAAGTTTTTTTCTCCATCTCCCATGATGTATGGTATTATCGTGCTGAACGGTCTCCAAATCAAGTGGTGATATAGTATGTATTTTTGTGATCAATTTATTACAAAACAATGGCAGACAGAACTGGGCTTTAGTAACAAACAGGTTGATGTAAGAGGGTGATGAATTCTTTCATAGGCTCCTTTTCCCCCCAGGAGTCACCTGTGTGGGAAACAGGAGATGAAGGAGAGCGATACATACTACAGTATGGTCAATCTCACCTCGCTGCCTCTTCCTCCTTCAGCCTGAATGCTTCGTTCTTTTTTCCCCGGTATTTCTTTCATTTTTCATTCTGCTTGGGTTGTTCCATGACAGGGTAAGATAGGATGGGATGATAGCGGGCGAGGTGTTGAGGTGATGGGTTGCATTGTCAAAATCTCTCTCCCTACTTTTCTCCTCTCTTCCTCATCCTTCTTTCACCTGGTCCCTCTATCGTTTTTTGATCTTTCCAGCCTTTTTATCTTCCTCTTTTCCTCTGCAGCTGCACTGTTTCCTGCCAATCTTTTCTTCTTTTGTTCCTCTTCCTACACCTTTCTTTCCTACTTGCCCTGAGAAATGAGGAGCTTTTCACAGGGATAAGAGAGGAAGAGAGAAATATAGACTACTTGTACTACCATAACACATTGCTTCTTTCTCCTCAGTTTTTAATATTCTACCATTCTGAATTCCTCCAGTGCACTCTGCTTTTCCTCTGACTCAGATTTTTGTCCTTTAGTCTAGGAAAACATTACCCTTCAGTTCCCTAAATCACTCTCCTTCTCTTAACTCCTTTTCGCCCTTTGTCTCTCCTGCACGTCTTTATAAGACCTCCTATCTTTATCTCCTGCACCAGGAAATATAAGACCTGTATAATTGAAAAGACACCAGTGTCTGGGAAGTGGACTTTTCATCTTGCGCTTCCTTTTTGTGTCTTTCTCAATCATGTTTTTGTCACTCCTATCTAATTTTCTCCTCTCTGGCCTCCTTCTGAAACCATGCCCCTCCTTTCATTGTTTCAGTACTTCTACTCCCCTGTGGGTTTGGGCACCATTCACAGAAGGATGTCGTTGATTTTATGAACCTTATTTTAAGTAGTGGGTTTTGATTTTTAAACGACGTCATTTTCTTTTAACACACAAAAAGTCAAAGTTCCTAAAAGAAAAAGTTGCCCTGTGGAGTTTCCGTGTGAACAAACGAATGGTGTTTCCATTCAGTTTCTCCCGAGACGTTGTTTATCCTTGAGGTCAAACAATAGCTTTAATGTAGTTCCTTTATCATAAAACAACCTGTGTTCTGTCATAAACACTGGTTCTTGTGCTTCTTGCGTGTTGTTTAATCCACTAACACAAGCATTGCATCATCGTGTTGTGTGTAAAACTCAGTTTCCTGTAGTATACAATCCACCCAAAGTGTTTTAAATAAATAAATCTGGATCTGATTTGAAAGGAAATGAGATTACTACACTTTTAATGACACTCCACTGTGGGTAACATAATGACCAGACACTTTGTCCAAGAGCAGTGAAAAACAAGGGCAATATATTGCCGTGGACAGATTAGATGATAGATGAGCTCTTTTCCAAGAGCTCTCAAACAATGCCTTTGGTCACGTGTGTCTGAAGCAGAGAGAGTGTAAGATATTCTTGTTGGGTGAGCATGTCAGCCCAGCCAGGAAATAAACTCATCTCCCAGCCTGATGCCACCGGCTGCTGCTGTTCGCTCATCTCTCAACTCCTCCCTTACCCATCTTCAGTCTTACTCTACAGCTCCTATACGTCCATCAAACTGAGATGGAGGAAAAACTCACACACGCTCACTTACACACACACACACACACACACACACACACACACACACACACACACACACACACACACACACACACACCACATGATGACAGCTTCTCAGCTGGGACTCCTCACATTTAGTCCCCAAATCAACCACAGAAACACTCAAAACCAAAGTGTACTTGTGTGGTGGAGATAAAAAAAAGTGCTTCTTGAATTCTCACCATGAGATTTACAAAGTGGTTAAAGGATTGAAGATTAACATTTCCTAGATTAGAGGAGGGCAGTGGGTTATCGTGATTTAAGCTCAAACGCCATCCTGAATTGCTACTGTTCTGTACCAGGACAAGCTGATGCACCCAGTGACCTGTCCCCTGCTAAGATCTATTACTTTCACTCTCAAATGACACCCCATAGTAAATATTATTAATTGATGTGGTCTATTTCCACATAAAAAAAAGTTTTATTTGGATTTCTCTGTAAGGCTACATGTTCCACGGATTGATGGATGAGTGCATGTTCTCTAAACACAAAGAATGTTTTTTGTCCTCAGCTGGATATTAGACATAATAGTCTGGATATTTCTAATATGTAATATCATAGATCTTGCTGTGAGCAGAGATGTCATACTGTACCATTTGTTTATACCCTCTGTTTATGAAGGGAAGCCTTCCAGCTGTTATAGGATGAGAGGCAGGGTACACCCTGTACAGGTCACCAGCCTGTCGCAGGGAGACAGACAACCATTCACACCTGTGGGCAATTTAGAGTGACCAGTTAACCTAACCCCAGTAAGTGCATGTCTTTGGACTGTGGGAGGAAACCCACGCAGACACGGGGAGAACATGCAAACTCCACAGAGAGAAAGAGGTCTGGCCCAAGGTGGAATCGAACCCTAGCTGTTCTTTCACATTAGAGTAAAAATGGCAAGGCAACCTCCTTGCAACTAAGAATGTCATTCCACTTCTCTCCAGTGAATGCCTCCACCTCTCCACTCTCTTCCATCTGCTCCTCACTCTCACTGCAGATCACAGTGTCATCTGCAAACATAACCATTTCAAAGGTAACGAGAGCACAAATTCATTGGACGCAGCCACAATAATTTTGATAGTTGATAGACCATAGCATCAGAAAAGAAAAAATGTTTTCTCTTAAGCATAAGAGCATAAACATTTGATACAGTGTTTCCATTTTCTTATCAGAATCAGAAAGTTTATTGATATCAAATTTATCCATCCATTTTTTTCAGCTAAACCGGGGCCAGATCGCGAGGGCGTGACCCATGTATCAAATTTAACAAAGCTTAACTTAAGCTTAACTTAAGTTGTATAATTATTGTATTCAAACTCTGTTGCTTCTCTGCCATCCAACTCTATATTTACCCAAAAGCTTGAAACACATTAGTCAGCCACAATGTTGCACAGATTGACATAATTTTTCATTAGGAATAATGTTACTATAGTTTGTATAAGGACAGATCCTAAATGCAAATTTAACATTAACTTTCACTGCTTCAGAAAAGAAAGTGAAAGAGTTAAATTGTGTAGACTGTTAACGATGCTGTTAGCTCTCTTTTTGTAGCAGTAGCAGCCAGCTCCGCAGAGGAAAGCTACAGCTGGATGAAGTTGGTATTTGTTTATGAGGGAGATCATTTTTGCTCAGACTTGATGTCAGCTGGAGTGCTGCCAGATGGCTAAGACCTAGCTGCCGCTATGTTTCGTTCTACTGCTGGATTTGATGCGTGTGTGTGCATGACTGTGTAAATAATGCTAATAAATGATGTTTGGCCAGTACAAGGCAAATTGAGTTGACTGAACCCAATGACCATCCCAAATTCCTCTTTCATGTAATGATTCCTCTGCTGGATTTAGAGGCTGTCACTATCAATTAACTTTCCACACATCAGTCACAGCTGGAGAGGAACAAAAGCCTGCCTAACAGGAGAGTGGGGGGTGGGGGACGGAAAGATAATGTGGTTGAGAATGAGGGATAATAACAGAAGAAGAGAAAGACATTGATATCTATATATGTACACACGTGTGCACACTTGAGGCATGGTGCTACAGTGGCGGTGTTGGTGGCAGCGGGGGGCGGGTTGTATAATTTGATTTGGATTTAGTGTTGCTTGGAAGAATGACACAAATTCTACAGGGATTAATCCGGCTTTAATTCAATCTGGCCGCCGCAGCCTGAAATAGCCCCGCTCGAGTCCTGCTGTTCCTCTATGAAAGCACAGCTGCACCTGGCATGGGGTCCAAAGGCAGCTTGTGTGCTTGTGTAAATTTTAAGTGTGTGATTGTGAGGAACGAGTTGATTGTGGTTAATTTTCTTTAATTTCTGTATGGGCCTGTTTGTGTTTCGAAGTGAGTGTGAGTTCTGGCTGCCAGTACTGCTGCCTTTGTTTCCGCAATATGAGCACTTTAAAAACTGAACTAAAATACCTTTAGTGTCATAATTGCACTATTGTTCACATTAAAAGGAAAAAATATGTCCCAAACTGCTGTCGTGCTGGTGTAGAGGTGTGCAAATACACCTCATACTGATTACAGTTTGCTCCTTTGAGAAAGAGCTGTGTGTATTGACACGCTTCCTGTTGTCCTCTCTAGACAATTAGCATGTTTCTTTAATTTGATTCCTCTCCAAGTAGCAGGGAGCTACAAGTGCATCTTGTTTTTGGCTTTGATAAAGCTGACTGTTGTGGTGTCTGCTGCAGCTTAGAGTGTTGATACGCACATTGATACTTATTTGGTAGGAAGATTTGCTTCCTTCTCTTTCTTCTTTCCTTCTCCTAAGGATTGTCTTCTAAGAGGAGGTCATTTAGGGCAAATAGGGCATTAAACGTTCTTTATCTGACTTAATGTGTGGTTACGAGTCCTATTTACAGTGCAGTGTTGTTTAAATGTAAGTTTTATATCTATTGTCCCTGTGAAATGAAGTATGACCGTTACATTACTTTTGCATCATGCTGCAACATAGCCTGAAATGCACTGTCACGCAATTATCAGTTAGTAATGTAAACCTCAGGCTTTTGGGTTCAAACCCGGGTCCTCTTTGAAGTGTGCATGCTCTGTGCCTCTGAGGGTTTTCACCGGGTACTTAGATTTCCTGCCATTTCTCTGTTAGCTTAATTAGTTATTCTACATGGGTGATAGGTGTGGATGTGATGTTGATGGAGTACTTAATGTGCAAAGAAGGTATGAGTGGATGTGTCTGAATGTGGCTGATAGAGTGCAGTGTTTGAGTGGTCACTAAGAAGAAAAAAGATGCTAGATAAATGCTAGTCCCTTTCCATTCTCCCTCTCTTTCTCTCACACACACACACACACACACACACACACACACACACAGCTATTTCAAAACATCTGCCTCATCAGTATTGTTTGGCTTGCTGCCTATAAGCAATCTACAGCTGACCTCAGCGTTCACCTAAAGGGATGCTTGTATGGTGATTTGGATCCCACATCTGATGGTAGAGAAAAATCCTAATCAAACCACTGTGGTCTCTTTACATCTGCACCTGCACTCAAAAGGTCAATGAAAATAACAAGGCAGAGACTTTATGCTGATGTAAAAACTGGCATAATTTCAGTCCAGGCTGGGATAAGCTGACAGTGATGTTGTGTATTGCACCTGAGGATTATGAAACAAAACACTTGAGACGCTTTGTGATGTAATGTGACTGAACAGAACAAATTACATACTGACCGTGCTGCTACTCACACAGCCTTCAAAGTAATCTGGTGGAGGCTGCACAATCAAAATTCAGATGTAGATTTGTTTTAGTTTCATGAATCAGTATTTAGGTATAAATATCCATCTTCCTGTGTTGATGTTAACATCATCCCAAAGAAGACAAATTTCTACTGGTTCGCCTATATCCAAGACTCACTCTAATAAAGCATTAATTAGCAGTGGAGAAGTGGCTGCTGGACATGACACCAGATGACTATCAGATAATAAACTGGTAACAGATAGATATGTGGATGGATGGATGGATATGTCGCCTGGTTACCACTGCCCCTGACATGGCTGAAGCTAAAGACAGAAAACAAAGAAAAAAGAAATTGGATAGATGGGCACAACATGTGGTGGGGAACAAAGGGTGGACTTAAGGACTAGGTATCAAATAAATACTGTACTGTATGTTTTGAGGCCACACAGTGGCCGAGTAGCATATACAATCCAATCCAATTCAATCCAAAACAGAATTTCTCCAAAATATTTTAACCTATTTACCTATTTCATTTATTTTTAATTCATAATTATTGAAAAGCCATCACGTAGTTTTCATGTAATTGAAGAACACATTAATACAGTTTTTGTGTGGTTCAAAGATAGAAAATTATTTCAAAACCAGCTTAATAATACCCCTATTCATTAACTCTTCTGATACATAGATGACTGCGTCATCAGCATACATTTGACATGGCCTCTTTACAACTGTCTCACATTGGAAAAAGGGAAATGGTTCCAAAATTGAACTGAATGTGCCGTCCGTCCGTCTGTCCGTCTGTCCATCCATCCATCCATCCATCCATCCAATAATATCAGCAGCTTCAGCATCTTTCAATATGAGCAGCACAACCAGGAGAACGTTTGTATTCTTTTCAGAATCTGCAGTGTTTTGCTCTGTGAATTTATCCCATGAGGTAAGGACATTTTCACAAGTTCTATTGTTACATATTGAGGTCATTTCTGCAAAAGGAAGTAGAACATTCATAGGAATTTACCCCAACTGTGGTGCATGCCTTATGCCACTAATTCAAAGTACGTGAGTTTTCAGCCTACCCTTCTTGCCAGATTTGGATCCCCAGAGTTTGCTTTTTTATTCTTCTCAAAATCAAATTTAATCTGGAGGGTTTTGACTCTAACAGAACTGGGGCATCAGAGAAGCACAAGTTTCTAAAAAAAAACCTTTATATTTGTAAGCTGATGCAGAGAACGTAATGATTGCACCTCAGGCCAGCTACGCCTGCGATGGTAAGTGAAAGTTGTATTTACATTAAACATAAAGCAGCTATGTATATAAAAAGGAGGTTTATTTTTAAAAATGTTTCAGAGGGTTTGATGGGGAGGGTGGAACTCGACATGTTGCTGTTAATGTTGGGGTGAAGGTTAAAAGTGCTCTGAACATTTTATATCTGAAACAGCGTAAGACAAACATGTTTATAGAAAATAAACTATTTTAGCAGTATAATTGTAATTAATGACTGCATGTACTTCCATAAAAGGCTGTTTAATAGTTTCTCTTTTCTATCATAGATCAAATGGCTACGCATGGAGAAAAAAAACCACTGACTTCTTTTCTTAATGATCCTTTTTAATTCCCATCAGTCCCACTAATGTTGAAAATATTTACACTCCACCAAATAGCTGATATTATGTTTCTCACATTTGGATTAACCACTACTACCACGAATCTGGACACTCATTATATGACTCATTAGGAATGACTCTCGCATTCAGGAACCAAAGGCCTCATTTATAAACATGGTAGAATTTCATCATTCCAGTGTTTGTCTACAGAAATTCATCTAAAAAAACCTGATGATTCTTGGCCTTGATTAATTCCATGTCTACATATCAGATGTAGTCTGTAAGGCTGCTAGTGCAATAGAAACAGGAGTGGAGCACTGCATCTTTTCATGGTGCAGTTCATCATGCAAATGAATTTCACATTTCAAACCCCTTTTCATCATGGTTTGTTGCATTAGTGACTTACATCACAAATATAGTAGAAATAAAAGCAAAAGACGTAATTAAAGCAAAGATAATTAAAGAAAATGAAAACGGACCATGAAACGCTCCGTCCTAACACAAGCAAGCAGTGACTTGCAAAGCATGCTTACATAACTAAAAGTAACAGTTTAATATTGTGTAATACAATCTATAAGAAATATTGCCATATATTTTAGATTATTTGGACTACAATTCCACTTTGAAGTAACCTCACTGACGGCACTTCAGTGATCGGGCAACATTTCTCTCCAGGCAGGATTAAATCATTTATGCTGACTGATTCTAACATCATGTTCTCTTACTGTTATATCTTTTTAGATATTTTATCAGTGCACACCTTAAAAATCAGACCTAAAGGCAAAAAGAAAATAGCTTTCACTGTAGACTGACACTCATTCCATAATGAAAGCAAAATTCAGTATTGAGTTTTCCAGTCCTACAGTCGCTTATAGGTTCAGAGATGCAAGGACAATGGGCTGACTTCATGTTAAATGGACTATTTATTATAAAGCATTTTTCTACTCTAACTACAGTAAGCACTCGAAGCGCTTTATACAGCATGTTTACATTCACCCCCACTCAGACAAGCACTTCCATTTGAAACTAAGCTAAGTGCTTTTACTGTCTTGCTTCAGAGAGCAACTTGGGCTTCAGTATCTCACCCAAGAAGACTTTGGCATGCCGACTGGATCAGCCAGGAATCGAACCACCAGCCTCCTGATTAGTAGATGACCTGCTCCACCTCCTGAGCCACAGCCACCCCAGACTATGGTCTGTCAGGCCTGTTTGTCATGTCAGCAGTTTGCTCACAATCTCCTTTGTAAAGATTCTGGCACGACAGCATTTATCAGAACACTGAGCTCTTCACCTTTCCCTCAATATCCATCAAAGCCTGTGAAGCAGGATTTGGGGCTTATCAAGGTAACTTCAGGTTTAACCCTGGTTTTTGAGCATTACAAAGGCGGCTCCCGTCTAGCGTGTTACATTGCCATGGTAACATGTGCAGCAAACATGCATGTAAGCATGTTATTTTTGAGATAAGTGATCCACAGCTACAAAATCAATGCCTACTGACTAACTGATACTCTGGAAAAAAGTGTCGTCAATCTTGGAAGATACCTCCGGCGCTCTTAAGTGACTTGCTAAGAGTATCAATAAGAAATAAA
Source organism: Apistogramma diplotaenia (assembly GCA_015052665.1). Taxonomy (NCBI): domain Eukaryota; kingdom Metazoa; phylum Chordata; class Actinopteri; order Cichliformes; family Cichlidae; genus Apistogramma; species Apistogramma diplotaenia. Next base: position 39,006 of record VOQJ01022803.1, on the reverse strand, counting down.
GATCCTATTGGCTGCGAAAAATCTGAACAATTCTATTTGCCTTAATCTATAATTCTAAAACAAAACCCTATTTGTACTTGGCCCTATATCAAATCTGAAAGTAGGCTAAGCTGGCATTTGAATAATGTTTTTATATTTAATCTTTCGTTGCGCTCCGACCATTAAAAACAACGGAGGCTGCAGCTGAAAGAATGAGACTAAAATGATCTTGCAGACACGTCTTCAGCGCTCTGACTGATCACACATTCAGCATCTTCTGCCAGCTCCACTCCACTTTATTTAGTTGCACTTTTCCAGCTCTTTCAATACTATTCTTTTCTTCTCGCACACACTCACTTAACCTCTGTTTATTTTTCTCATAATTCAGTCATATTTGAAAAATATGCTGCTCTGCTTATTGCAGCTAGAACTGGAAGCCCTGGGTTAACCTTCTGAGGCATTAACAACCGTCATGTGGCCACTTACCTGATTGCCAAAGAGAGGTATGTGAAGACAGAAAACAAAGACATATCTCGGTGTATGAAACTTTATTTATAGTACAAGCCAAGGTCACTGCAACCCAAGATTAGGGTTGGGGTATGTTTTGTGTTCAAATTCAATTAAAGGGTTTTTACACTGATGTGCCAGTGAAATCTTCTTGAGTATTCAACCTGGAATGAAACAGTATTTTAACAAAGTCGTCCCTGACTCGGACGCGCCCTGATTCACACGTCTCCTCATCCTGCCCTGCTGCTGCCCCGCGCTCTCATATCCACTAACACTCAGGCAGGCAGGCAGGCGGGCCTGGCCTGGCCTGGCCTGGCCTGGCCTCACTACGGTTCTGTTCTCTGGCCTGAAGCCTGCTGGACTGTTACAATTCATCACCATCCATACACATTTACATGGACACGTGCACGAGCTCTGGCCTCGTTTATGGGAGTTTGTGATGTATTTTAATCTTTTGAGCTTTCCCTCTTCGTGGCTCTGAAGTGCAGGCAATATGTGTCTGTGTGTATGTGTGTGTGTGTGCGTGCGTGTGTGTGTGAGTGAGAGTTGACGTTAAATCTTAAATCCTGCATATATGCATTACATGTTTAAATGTCCTTTTGTTGTGGGTACTCGAACATCAGAGAGCGTGTTAGTTCTGCATGGTCAGCTAGGTGACTTAGCATTTAGGCTAATGTTGATAACGGCACCCTGCGCTGAGCCGCGGGTGTTATTGTGTTTGTGGGCCCACAGAGCTAAAGATAGGCAGCTTGCAGAGGACTTAGCTTTGTATCTTAGAATCAAATGATCAGAAATCAGCATTTTGAAATCATGTCACTTGCTTCTTTGCTTGCTTCATTAAAAAATTATAAAACCAGACACAATGTCAACAAATGTGCGATTGCGGAGCACCTCAGATTTATTTAGCTTAATTTCATTAAGAGACTGGGGAGGATGTGACGCTTCAGAACAGACATTTGGTTCAAATTTCAAAATCAGCAGCAAAGTTTAATCAGGATAAAGCCAGTGGTGCTGTCACCCAGTCATGTAACTGAATCTCATTTCTGCAGCACCGGCTCACATCTGAACATGCAGATGTGCCACTGTCGGCAAAATGGCTTCTTTTCAAGTTCATCCTTGAATAAATCTGAAATTAGTCGTTAGAAAGACTTTCTTTGAGATGAACACATTTCTATTTTTCAAGCAAATGTTTTAAAGAAAGCTGAGATCTATCTATCTGTCTGTCTGTCTGCCTGTCTGTCTGTCTGTCTGTCTGTCTGTCTGTCTGTCTGTCTTTTATTGAATGTGTGGCGTCTGGAGTGTGATATCATTGGCTGTCTGCCTTTCAGGAGAAGCAGTGTTGTTTGTGTAACAGCTATTGACAGCTTTAATTGTAGCTAACAAACAACTATAATTCATCCTCCCCTTCATTTATTCCAGTTAGCCTATGGTCCCCTGCTGCCATGATGTGTGTCTTTGTGGAGAAGCGCAGTTCGCTGAAACCAGCTGTTGCTTGTCAGATGTGGTTGAGGTCAGAAAAATTGTTTGCGCGGTGACTTAGGTGTGTATTTCCTGTGTGTGCTCACTGAGCACTGAGTGCATCTTTTTTTACTTTTTTTTTTTTACAAATGTTTTGACAGGTTGGAAAAGAAGAAAGGAAAACAATAAAAAAGCTCTCAGCTGAGGGAAAAAAACTTAAATATTCTTTTTGAATCCTGCAGCGAATGTCAGGAGCAGCGGTCTAATCCCGCTCCATTGTGCCAGCCTGCCTGTCTGCTTCACGTCTCTTTGTGTCTCTGTCTCGGTGTCTGTCAATTCCAAGTTCACAAAGAGGTCATGCAGTCGTGTCCTGTCCTCTTCTCTTGTCTGTGCTGCCGGCTGCTCACACTTCAGTGAATCCTCATTACAGGTGTTTGTATAAGATAGAAGGGAAACGAGTGAGACATAAACAAAATATGCAAAATAGTTCAAGAGGCGAGAAGAAGTCTTTTTGAACCCTGGGTCCCGAGAGTTGATTTTTGGAAAGCAGCCTCAGTGCTGTCTGGGTTCACGCAGAGTTCTCACCTATTTGTGTTGCATTCAGCTAAGCTTCTGCTCCTCTTCCTCAGCCAGGAGATGTTAGCAGCTTTAGTAATTCTTTTTCATCTTTAACATTGTGTCGCTGGAGGTCCACGGAGTCATGGCTGGAAAACTAGTAGAAGGAGGTCGATTGAAATGTCAACGTGTTTTTTTTTAGAAATGTATTTGTAATGTTAAATAGCATAAATAATGGACAGAACATTATATAACACCATGGTCTATAATTAGGATTCTAAAATTCTTAAAGTCTCAATGAAAAAAGGTTCAAAAAGGGTTCATAGGGATAGAAACACATGTATGACTGAAATGAGAATGCTGCAAAATACATAAATGTATTAAGGCATTTAAATATTTAATACAGAAAGCACTTCACAAAGTGGCAGGAATGATGATTAGCGCCTTTAATTCCAAGGCCAGGGAGAAATTGCTGCCCAATACTGAGGAGGCACGAGTGGAGCAGCAGAGGGAATGATCTGCATTCCTACCCTCACCTACTGCATGGCCATGAGTTCTGCGTAATGACTTCAATAATAAGGTCACACATTAAAAAGAGAGAAATTAGCTTCTTCTAAAGGGTGGCTGGGTTCTCCATTAGAGGTAGGGGGAGGAGCTTATTTAAGACAGGTTAAGAGTGGAGCAGCTACTCCAAATCAAAAGGAGTTGCAAAATAGTTGAGATGTTGTGGGAAACTGACTAAGATTCCCCCTTGATGGCTCTTAGATGAGGTCTTTGGAATGTCCAAGCAGAAGAAGCCCAGGACACGCTGGAGAGATCTCATCTCTCATTTGCGTGGGATTGCCTGAGTGTACTCTCAGACCAGCTGGAATTGGTGGCCAGAGAAAGCAAAATCTAGGCGTCCCTGAAACCCCGACCCCGATAAGTGACAGAAAATGGACAGATAGATGGGCAGTTAATTTAAACATACTGGTTTCTCTTGGTGCGGTTTAGAGTTCTGTGCATCACCATTCAGATATCATTGAAATGTCTTTGAAATGTTTCCCCATGGCCTCAAAAATGCTTCACACTGCTTTGAAACTCATTGTGTCCAGTTTTGTCATTGTTGCATTTATGGAATCATTTATTGAGGGATGTTTTTCTCTTTTTTCGTAAGCTTAATACGTTTAAAAGCATGATAAAAGCAACTGTATGGAAACTAAGTAGCCGGGTGGTGCTGAATGTCTCTTTCTGCGCCCATTCCGCTCCACTTTCCTGACCTCTCCTTCTCGCTTTCTTTCAGCACTCACATTCCTATGCACCTCGCATCAGCAGCCGCTACAGTATGATACTCCTGTCCCCTCTCTGTTCATCTTTATCCCACTTTCATCTCCCTCACTGTCCTTCCATCCATCTAACTATTCAGATCCTCGGGGGGAAGAGCTTTGAGGCTCTGTGTCCGCACTGCTTTTCTGAGAGCCGTGCAATGAAATGTACTTTGAGTACGATTCCGCACTGCTCTGGGTGCTATATGTCAGTTCTTTTCTGTGTGTGTACGCGTTTGTGACCAAGAAATGCATTCCCTATGGAGTTCTGTAACACTCCTGTGCTCCTGAGCCAAAAAGTCCCAGTGCAGCAACACTGAGAAGTGACAGAGAAAGAGGGACTCCTGAGAAAGGTTGTTCCTCTGCTTTACATTTTTATATAAATTCCCCTCTTTCTCTTTCTTTGGGTTTTTGTTCTACTGATGCTTTGTTGCTGTTTGAGAAGAAATGAAAGGCCGTAACATCAAAAGGAGTTTCTCATGCTGACGTTGAACTGAACTGTCTCACTCACCTCAGCTCTGTTTAGTGTTGCTGTATTTTTTTCTTTTACTCAAGGGTCATTTTTAGTCTGTTTGGGTAAGCTTGTGGAAATAATAGTAGGCAGCAAGTGTAGCCATAACCCAGAGATTAGGAAAGCACAGTAGCTTGTAGATCACTAGTTCAAGCAAAAATTCCATCATCTGTGGTTTTTAACAAGCAGTGGGACTGTGCGTCTGAGCAGTCAGAGTTCGTTCTGTGGTGCACAACCAATTTGCTCGCCGTCTTAAATCTGTGCTGGTATTCTCTGTGCTATTTTTTCATTAGCTGATTTTTGATCGGGTAACCAAACCCAGGCCTTTTCATGGTCTGATTCTGTCACACAGTCTTCACCCACTGAACTTTGATGCCACAAAATGTGAAATAATGTATCTGTGACATGTTTTAAGTTTCTCCTTTTTCTTTGGCTAAATAGACTTAGTTAAATAAAGCTAACATTAAGCTAATTTAAACTAAATGAATTCATTAGCATTATCATATCGGCCCATGCTGCAGTTTGGCAAAATGATGTAGTCAGAGTGAGAATCAGAGTGAGAATCACAGGGCAGTAGACATTTTTCACTTCAGCAAAGTAGGTGAAACCTTGTCACTAGGTGGTTGCTAGGCAACCAGATGGTGTCAAAATAGTTCAAACCCAGTTCCACTTTGGTGGATATAAATGAGATGTTATTGTGAGTGTGTGCAATGACAGGATGCTTTTAAAGTTGCTATATGTGCATAAATGTATAAAAGAGCTGCAAACCTTTAAAGTTCCAGGAAGTTCACATTTCTGAACTTTGACACTGGTGGGACCTTTCTCCCTACTGAACACCCAAGAGGATTAAGAATACTTACATCCTCTTTTATAAACAAAATCTCACTCAGAATGGTCAAGGGCAGACAGTAGATGGTCAGAACTATGAAGTTGTGGAACCATCTGAAGCACACCTTTATTTGGAGGTGTGTGTCTGAGTCTGTCCGTGCTCTTATCCTCAAACTCAGCCATCAAGTCCACCAGCACAATCCTCTGTGGGCACCAAACACTGGCAGGAAACAGACTACAGGGAGAAGAGCATGATGAAAAGAAAAGAGGAGGAAGAAGGAGTGAATGAGAGGAAGAGAGAGGGAAAAAAAAAAGACAAGTTGCAAGGTTCGAAACAGGAAACAATGAAAAAGCGAGAGGGTATGAGAGAGACCAAGGTAACAAAAGCATCTGCAATGAGCAGCTTAAGAGCTTAGCTGGAATTAGAAACACCTCATTTTCCAATGAAACCATCTCGGCTACGGCGGCACAAGACGAGAGCCTCGTGCACAGAGAACAATAAAGCACTTTCATCATTTGTACCCCACTCCACTGACACTTCTTCATTTATTAGTTTGTCTCGGCCACTCAGTCATTACAATAGTCTCTGAGGCACTGAGAGATTCAATAACATTTCTTAGATTGTCTAACAATAAGTGGAGCAAATTGATATTGAGGTGGTGCTAATCAGCAGCAATTCTGCCAAAACTTCAAAACACAACGGCGTCGGAGAGGAAACTTCAGCCCCGGGGGAGCAGCGCCGTCTGCACAATGAGGTGATTTTAAACAATACTTTTTTCCCACAGCAGTTTTTCTCTGCAGCCACCGCAGCTGAAGCAACAGAGACATTAACCTGGACACATATCTCACACGCTCACCGATGGGTCAGAGTTAGACTCTACCTGCAAAGTCAACATGCTGCAACTGCTCCTTTGTGCTTTTTCCAAATCTCAAATGCATGTCTAGACAAAGTAATAAAATGCAGGATTCACTGGGTTGAATCGTGCTCTTGCAAAAATGCAGAATATTTTTACATCATCTAATTTTTTGGCATATATTTCGGGAGAGAAGCTAAGTGATGAAAGGAGGACGTAAGTGAAAATGAGAGGGAATAAGCAGATGGGGGAGAACGAAGGTAAGGAAAATGAGATAAGAGGTGAAGTGAGTAAAGGAAGGAGGATAAGAGAGGAAAGGATCATAGATCAGAGGAGAGAAGAGAGGAACCTGTCCACTGAGGAGGGAAAGTAAGCTTTGCTTCTGAGAATCAGGGGATGAGAAATGAATAAAAAAAAGACCCCAGCAGAGTATTAAAGTTTTTTCTTCTTCTTTTTCCTGAAATACTGAACCCTTCTCCACTCTCACAAGAGAAGAAGAAGCAGGGAGGGTTCACCAAAAAGTCACGGGAGAGGAGAGAGGAAAAAAGTCTGAGGAGAAACTGCCAAGTCAGAGAGAAAACCCTTATCTACATGTATGCTCTCTAAACTCATCCCCCGTCGGCAAACAGCAGTCATCTTATTTTTATTTGCTGCTTGAATCATTTTTTTTCTGTGCTGGAAGATGTTTCATAACCTCAGCTATACACATCTTTTTTTTTCTGACTTGCCCTAAGCGACACAGTGAGGATTAAGCCAAATGAGATGATTAAAACAAAACTGTGTTTACAAACGAGGCAAGAAAGATGGATAGACTCAGATACGGAGAAGTGTAGGGAACACAGACAATTACAGCCTCGGCGTTCAAACCGACTGTCGTGTAGCTCCTGGGTGCTGGCTGCTGGTCTTCTGGGTCTTCTGGGTTTAGTGGAGGAATCTCTGAGGATTTGTTGGGTCTGCAACGATGTTGCAGTGGGTGGTATTGTATGTATTAACGTAACATACATATGAATCCAAGGGTTTCCCAGCAGAACAGGCGCCGTAAAGAGATTTTCACTTCACCTACGAGTGGATTTAACATTGTGGCTGTTGGGTGTGGCTTCATGGATTCGTGTTGGACTCACCTCAGCAGAGGAGGGGGTTCAATGTTGCTGCACAAATAGTGATTTAACTACAAAATGTAATCAGCACTCAGCAGTTTTCCCTTCATACAGGAATGTAACCAGAATCCATCCAGCTGGTAACACGTTGAGTCAAATCCCCGCTGTAGAGTGACACATCACAGACAAGTTTTACTGATTGACTGAGTCAGAATGATTTAAATGCGTTGGCATTTATCTGTTAGATGGCAATTATTTTCAGACCTGCACCAGTCTAAGAGTGACTGCAGGCAGTTCAAGTCAGACCATGATTGTTTGGAGACAGGTCCCCTGCCTAGGTGATTGAAAGAGGGCACCTAGAAATTGGGGGTGTTATTTGCTGAAGCTCTGGGGGCCCTGTTTTTACTCCAGTGTGACTGACCCATGAGCAAATCAGAGAGAACCTATACACCAACAGATGCAGATAATCTTAGAAACCTTCAGCTTGAATGTCTGATCCATGTGAGTGTAGAGTGCGGACAAAATATTACATTCGGGTGTTTGAATTGTGTGCTTGTGTTCCCAAACAGCTGGATTATTGGGTTGTTCCATTAAACGACCTCACAATGGTCCGTATGAAACAGAGGAACGATCAGCTATTGTTTTATGATTCATCTGCCACTGAGAAGGTTGGTGGTTCACTTCCCAGCTCTTCCAGCCTGCATGTCGAAGTAGGATTGAGCAGAATCACAGCAATCCTGAGTTGCCTCCCATTGCATCCATGTGGGTGTGTGCACGTATGTTAGACAAGGTGCTTCGGTATAGAAAGTGTTTTTATGAATGTGTGTAACTGCTTGAATGGGGCTCAGGATACAAAGCAATTTGAGCCTGCAGTTAGAGTAGAAAAGTGCTACTTAAGTACCAGTCCATTTACTATTTACCCTTTGCAGTTGTCGACTGCTACAGGTATGGCATTATTACATCCCTAACATGACTATAGCATCCTGATCTCTTTCAGGCAGTGTGCTGTTTCTAAGGTCCCTGCTCTCAGTGGACTTTTCATTTTATGATTTGCTTTAGTCACTCCAGTGTTTTTAAACGAACCTGTCAGATTTTGCAGGAAGCCTAATCCTGACCGAGTCGCCCTCCTTTTCGCTTCTCTTCTGTGTGCCGCACTCCTCCGTCCCTCTCTGTTTTCTCATTTTTCTTCTTTACTCTGTAAGTGAAGTCCAATCTCTATCTCTTTCTCACTTTCTGTCCCTGTAATCACATTGTTTTGACAAATCGGACGGTGTTGAGCTGTTTGTAAGTCTTGTTTGCTCGGAGTGTACGAGCCGTGGTGTGTGAGCGCAGTATTGTAGTATCTGTGTGGGGTTTTTTTGCGTGTGCCTAAAAATAAGCGAATGTGTGAGCAGAGGTGGACGCTGTGACAGCAGAAACACACAGTCTGATCACACATGTGTGCATGTCGGGTTTGTATCACCTGCTTTTATTCAGGTTACATTTCGGACCAATTAACGCTTCCACTGTGCACTGCTTTTGCAAACTCCCACACGCTGTGAAAATAAGAGATATGTGCTGTAACAATCTGATGTAAAGCAGAAGCGTGTATGGAAAGTTAGTGAGACCAAGTTTTCAGTCCTTTCTGCTCCTGCAGAAATGTTCTTTTAGGAGACCCACATGTAAATTAATCAAATATGAATGTATTAATTAACATCATGGAGATACTTTTTCATGAGACGCTTTTATTCGTTTTTGGACTTGCAGGATTTAAAAATCAGTCCTTCTGACTCTTCTGTGCAGATGAGAGGTCCTGCACGTTCTCTCAAATTCAAAAAGAGTCAGGTTGGCTGCGACACCCCCACAGACAAATATAGCAGAGAAGCCTCAGGATGTGATCAGGCTTCAATGAGCGTGGCTTTTTCAGACCTCCCCACATAGAGGCTCCACTTTACAAAATACACCTCACCGTCGGACGCTCAGTTTGCATTTGCAAAGAGCAACAATGGTCACATTACAGAGACTGAAATGAAGGAGATAAAATCGGGTATGACTGGGTGGTCTCTGACACTGCCACTAGCAGCTGCAGTACAGAGATAATTACTCAGTGTGAACGAACATGAAACGTCTTGCGCGGGAAACTGCGACCCATCAAAAGTATCAGAAAGTGCGTTTGAAATCAGTTCCTTTCCCTGCCTCAAGCTCACGCATCTGACTGAGCGTATTCACACGTTTCTCTTCAGCCAATCAATTTTTTCTGCCACTGCTTCCATGATTTTCTGATGCTTTCAGCTGTCGTCTCAGCGCCACAATGGTGTAACTCGGCCTCCACACCCATTCAAATCCAGTCCTCAGCACAGCTCACAGTGGAACCTTCCAGTGGGTTCAGCATCAATATGGCACATGATGCATCCTCCTTTACGCTCCTGTAAAGTTAATGAACCATAAAAATGACCAAAATAATTATATGGCACATACGGTAAATTAGCTTAAGGCTTATTATACATATATCTCGCAACACAAATATACTTGTAAATATAATATAAGTGTGGATTCAGAAATATAATCAGTATACAGTATTTGGACGGTTCTCTGCAGGTAAATAAATTCCCAGCGTTTGAGAAACTTACAGCACTGTTTGCTGATCCTCTAAGACGAGCACTGCAAAAGCAATCTGCTTTCATTTTGATCCTCACTCAGTTTATATATATGTATTTGGAGCCATGCAAAGAGCCTCCCCACCCCAAGAGGACCCACTTGCATAAGGAAGAAAATTATTGAAAGTAATACTGCAAACATCAAATCAACCTCCAGCTAAGATTTGATTAAAGACCGACACCTCCCTTGATGTGCGTTCTCCTCCGTGAGCCCCGCTCTCTTCTTCAGCACTCTCACCTCTATCATTTCTATCCGACTCATTTTTAGTTGTTTACCTGTTTTAAGCCTGTCATACTGTTGCCAAGAGAATTCTGGGAGAAAAACCACAATACCTGACCGAGGAAGGGAACCGAAATCACAGGAAAGCTATTTGCATAAGCCTCAGGAGGATAAAGGGTGGGTAGGCGGGGGTGATAGTAGGATAAGGAGAGTGTTCTATTTCTGTCGAATCTGGGCGGAGGATCAGTGGCAGATCGGGGCTCAACACATCACTCAGCCACTACAAAGATAAATATATAATTGAAAGAGGAAGAAAAACAGAGATGTGTGGGATGACAGATGTGCGATTCAGACTTGAGCCCAAATCTTTGAGGTGATCCGATGCACATCATTAGCCGGTGTTTTCTTCTCTCCAGTGCCGACATATATGTGTGTAATGTGTAATCAGTGTACGGTGTGTGCGCGCGCTACAAAAGACTTTGTGGACAGAGAATTTGATAACTGCCGAGTTGGTGTGTTTTTCATCATCTGTGCAGGTTTGTCTTGGATTTTGTGTAAACAAATTTGCATGCATTTGTACCAATGCGCGATTTGCAAGCGGTTTAGACAGTTAAGTAGCATTTCTTGCAGTGGTGTTGGTGGGAATGTGCAGGATCTTTGTATTAGGGCATGCATGGATGTGTGTACGTATGATGAAAATTGCACATTCTCTGGTTTAGGGAATTGGAGAAAGAAGAAAGGGGTATAAACAAGGCTGAATGGGAATTGTACAAGAAGAAAAGACTCCTCTGGGGCCAATAAACTAGCTTAATTACAGGAGGCCTTGTTAATTTAGTCTCTGCCAAAGCAGATCTCTCTCTTGTAAAGCATACAGAGTAGCAGCTGCAGTAGCTGACGCTTCCTTGAACTCTTCATGGCCTTGTCCCAGTCAGGGAGAGATGTACCAGTATTTGTTATACTAGTTTTTTTTGTATTGCTTTGGGAATGTTGCTGTAGTCTGTACCGAAAAGGTCAGGATGGAGAGGAGCAGGGATTACAAGTGCCTGAAGTTCTTATCTTCATTTACACCATGTTGTGGCACGCCGGAGTTTGAGTCGTATAAGGGTGAGCATGCTGGATTGTGTTGCACACGCCAGTACAAAAAAATGTTCTTCATTTAAACTGAAAGAAAAAAACATTGATGACACAAAATACAGGAATTTGTTCTTTTTGCACTGGACATCAGAGACCTCTGTCCAGAAGAGAGCAGTCCCAGGACCAGCTGAAACACTCAGGCCTCTGGTAGAGGTCCCGAGCTCTGCGGCCAGTCTTTTTTGTCCTCCGGTCAGATGTTAGAACACCGAGCTACTAGTTAATGTGATGTCGGTCTGAATGTTGGCTGTCGAAATCCTCTTCATGTAACTCCTTTCACCGGCATTACATGTGTAGTAGCATTCCTGATTTTTACGTGGTGCCCACTTGTGCTCTAGCCTTGGTCCAGTAGCCCACATATCGTACAGTGTGTGTGTGTGTGTGTGTGTGTGTGTGTGTATATATGCATCTACTCATCTAGGTCAAAATTTGTGATGTTGCTTTTCCTCTTCGCCTGCATATCGGATGTTAGTTTTTATATATCTGTGCACAGCAAATTACTACCCCAGTGACCCCACTATGAAATAGCATAGTGGGAGCAAGTCGGGGGGGGATGCAAAGGGGGATTAAAATATAGACGGAGAGCCATTGATTAAATGCTGCAAAGTGAGAGTAATTCTGCAAGCTCCAGGGATACACACACCACACACTCTCCATTATTCATGCCTCTGCATTTCTCTCCTCACCTTCATCTCATCCTTTCTTTCTCTTTCTCTGTCCACTCGTCCTCATCTGTGAGCCGGCCGTCGATGTTTGATGATAAATTGCTGCCTGTGTGAAACCTGCGTTTTGTTCTGTCATTATTCAATAACAGGTGCAGCAGAAATCAAGGCAGTTTGGCAGTTATTGTACTACTGCTGGCATCATGTGATTATTCACCATAATTTACTTTACTGCCCTGTCCTATAGAACCAACATTAGCTTCAGCTCTTTGTCTAACTGGGACCACTAGCATGAGTTACTGTTTACCTTTAAGAAGAAGCAAAGTTTTTCCAACATGTCCTCCAATCAAAAACGTAGGAATCTGTCATTTCGGCAAATGACCGCACCTACCTCCAGCTTCACATGTGTCTTCACACATGGGCTTATTCCAGTGCTTATTGTAGTTTATTAATTTACATTTTCAGCTCTTTTAACCTCCTTTTATGTCCGTTTCTCCTTTCTCAGGGGTTAGGGTTAGGGGTCAGAGTCAGGGGTAGAATTTAGCTCAGGATCTCACGAAGAAGGCTCACTTCCTGTGGAGTTCTTGAATACAGTTGAGGTATGGTGGCGCCCTCTTGCTTTGAGCCAGGTCCGTCTCAAATATAGATGAGCTGCTTCGTGTTTATGACCAATAGCAGAGGAGGTGGAGCAAGAAGGCAGCTCTCCTCATTTGCATAATGAGGCAAAAATGCATACGGAAAAGGCAAAAGAGAGACAAGGAAATGACAAAAGAACAAGGGCTTGTATAAGGAAAAGACAAAACAAAATATATACATTTCTTGATGAAAATGTATGTAGCACGAAAAGGAAAAACTGTATTTATACAAGGTATATATTTTTCTGTTTTTATTTCTAATTATGGCAGTTTTGGTCCTCCATACAGAGACATGACTAATGCCTGCGTTTCAAAATAAGCCTTCTAAGTAAATCTGAAATTTAAATGATCCTCTTTTGCAATCCTTGTCATGAACTGCAAAAGAACTGAAACTTGTTTTTCCTACATGCTTTATTATTAAATACCCATTCAAAAGATTCAGAATTTGGAACCCACATCCCTCTCCAACACCTGACTCCTGAGTTTCTCTTGTTCATATTTTTACTTGGTGATCTTTTCACCCATCTTAATAAACACCCAGTTCTTTATTAATGCTGCTTGACTTTTCTATGCTGAAAGTCTCTCCACTGTGTCTCGGTCAAACATGTCTTGCCTTCTTGTCCTGGCTTCACCTCCTTGATTTGAATAGACATATGGTTGTAACAAAAATATGCACACCAGTTATAAAAATCTGCACGCAGGTATTTATACACAGGTGATTCACCTCCTCTGCCCACCTGCTGCTGTTATCACATGGACTAAAAGGTCTTGTCAGACATTAGTCTCCTCCCACACCACGGTTTGTTGTTCTTAAGCATGTTCAGCTTCACTGCTCTCATCAGGAAGTGTAATCAGATAATCCCTGGACTAGAGAGATGCTGACAAGGAACTGATGTAATGCAGATGGGCCACTCCAAAGTGTCAGTGTCTCTGTTGCGTAGCTCGTGTTATTTATTTAAACAGAACGTCGTACACTGCACAGACCTCTTTTGTTGGACTTCAACCATTAATGATTTTCTGTGGTCCAGAAAGAATGCAAAGGAGCAAAGAGCATCATTTTCTTATTATGGGAAGTGTTCATACACTCAGCACTGCACTCACTTACACAGCACCTATGAAAGATGCTCACTTGTAGTGATCAGGAATCATAGCTTCTGAGCACTACAACTGACATATTTAGTAATGAAACCATACACATATATGCACATTGCCTAAGAATGTATCATTTGTATCATGAGATATACATGAGTAGTTCTGACTGTCCCAGCTGGCATCCTACCAGTCTAGCCTGACCCCCTATTGTGCTAGCAGATATATCAACCTGCTCAGCTTAAACCACATTGATATGTGGGGGATTTATTCTATGTTAAGCCAGCAGGCTGCAGCCTGCTGACTTATATTGGAGTTGGCTGCAGCAGTGGCCTACAGGGTAAATGGGTTGGCAGTGGGAGCTGAGGACACAAGAATTAGGCCTCTGCTTCTAATTGCACGAGAGAAAGATTTGTTTGAATTGGGAGAGAGCGAGCCTGCGGGGCTACAGTGGGGGGGCACTTAGCTGAATATGTCGAGACAGTCAGCAGAACTACATTGGAGGAGATTGATAAAACATGCATGGGGGGGAAATTTGCTCACTTTACGATCATATTCTCTGTTTTGGCCGAGACTGATGCAGCTGAATTATTTTTTCTTTAAGTTCTGGATGGGCAGCATAAATTTTGCAAACATCAGCAGCTGGAGTGGACATGAAAATTTGGTCTTGGAGCTTATTATTACCCTCACCGTGCACCTTTTCCCTCTGTCTAAGATAAATATGTTACTTGTAAATCACGTTTCACACTAGCAGCTAATCCAATGCAAAGGTGTGACCGCTCCTCACTCACATTTGGTAGCTAATCCACTTTATTTGATGTAAACACGACTGCTGCAGGACCCCAGATGAAAATGTGAGTTCTTATTGACTGGGTGCAGAGTATTGAAAGCAGTGGTTAATAAGACAAATTTCCTCTGTGTGACTGTGCTCAGTATGCTTTCTTTGTTATCTCGTGGTTCTCCACTTGACCCACTACCTGTAAAAACACACGGTCCTCTGAGAATAGTTCCAACAATAAATACTGCATGTTTTTCTCAAGCACAGCATTCCCACCCTCCTTGCTACCTAATGGTCTCTAATAATGTTCAGATGTCTCAAAGCAAGGGCCTCCCCAAGGCAGCTGGATGCTGGAGGTTCCATTCAGCAACAAATTCCCAGTAAAGTCTCTGAGAATATTGTTGTTTAGATGCATTCAAATCCCATTTTCCTTCCTTCACCTCTTCCAACTTTCAGCCCTTTTTCTCCCTCATTTTTAACGTTCTCTTTGCACCTCCTCTCTGATGTTCTATTAAGCCTGCTATCTGATGTGTTAATGAGGCACTAATGAGACAAGGTCTGTCTTAATCTCGGGCAGTGTATCGGAGTGAGGACGATTTTAAAGAGTCTGTGGGATTAGCGGTGGGACGGACACTTTGTGAGGCAGGGCGTGAGAGAAAGTAGTGGAGGGGGGAACGCAGGAGTGAGGGTGACAAAGGTGAAAGCAGAGTTGTGTGGATGCACGTTTGCTGTAAATTAGTTTTGGTGTTGGTTTAATGTTTTTTGTGCTAATGACTGTAGAACATAGGTGGGTGGAAGGGAGCTGTGATCCTGATGGGAAGCAGGTAATGAGGCATTTGTGCACACACTCAACACCCACACATTTTTTTAAAAGAAAACACACACTGCTGTCCTCGTCTCCGGCAAAGGCTCCTTACTCTTTTTTAAAATCTCATCTTCCTTCATCTTCTCTCCTACATCTAAACCTGCTGTCCTTTGGCTGTCTCTTGCTGCCCGCTTTTTGAGAGATGAGAGGATGTACTCTGTTTATCTTGATTAAAAACCACGGGACTCCACTGCAGATGTTCTGTCTCTCACACCTCGTTTACTGGTAGAAACCCCTGTAATCAATTAAGTCAATTACCACTGAAGTCTGATCATCTCCCGTCACCACAGACGCATTTGACTCAGATTTATTTTAAAGTTAGCAGCAGCGACTTTATTCTGAGTCGTCAGTGCTTTCAGGGAATAAAAGTTTTGCCTAAACTTTGAAGCATAAATGAATTTAGGAACTCGGCAGCTTTTGAATTGTCTCTGCTGGCTTTGTAAAGCGTTTGAGAACTTACAGGACTCGTGGCGGACTTGTAAAGCTGACAGCTGATTTCAGCTGTCCCAGTCTGAACTGCGGCTGTGAAGTTGCCCTCCTGCTTCCCTTCACACTCTTCTCGTCTGACGCCATATGTTGCTTTTTTGACCGAGATTCCACCCGGGGGGATTATCTCGGATTATCCAAAAGTCTTGTCTTCAAGCTCCAATCTCACTTCTGGCTTCCTCCTCTGACTTTTGATTCCCCTTTGCAACCAGAAACTTTTCTCCAGATGATACACACAGACTCATGCAGCACCATGACGGTAATAAAAGTAAAAGAAACTCCAAGGATTGATGCTTAGCATTGCTTTAAGCCTTTAATTAAATTTGTCACAGATGAAAAGTTGTTGCTTTCTGCTAAAATAAAAAAGCATCCAGTATGAAAATGTCTGAACGTCTGAGAAAGCAGAATGAACGTGACCTACAGGGGGCCCTGTTCCTTCTCCAGGCCTCTTTTACTTTTAGAGGATGTTGCAGATAAATAACCTGATCACAAACACAAGGATTGGATATGATCAGCCCATTAAGTAGCTGTTATCAGAGAAATGCATATCTGTAGTTGGTGCCACCTTTCAGCAGGCTCATTAGGCTCATTAACGTCCGCTGTAATCAGCAGCAAATGCTGATCTTGTAAACTTCAGGCAAAATCTTGATTGGTAAATATGTCAGTAAGCCAGCGCGACTCTTTCATTTATAACAATGCGCTTTCTTGACCCAACAAAGTACTTTTGGAACCTTATCTTAAACAAAACAAATACTGAATCTCATGATATGAAACTTAAAGTCCAAAAGATAATCTTACACGTGATACGGTGCCCTCCTCTGCTGATTAGGACGTCCTAATCAGCAGAGGAGACCTTCTCCTCATCATATTGAATCATTAACAACTGTCTCAAGGTGATTATATTAATCCAAACTTTTTAAACCTTAAATGCATCGATCCATCTATGGTACAAGAATTATGGAGGCTGATTTGAGAGATGCAGGAGCGATACTGGAGGTGAGGGAGGAATGCATGATGGCCATTATCATGGTGGACAGGTACTGTAAGCAGACTTTTACAGACAGAAGAATGAAGGTGGACGGCTTGGATTTCAGAATAAGGGCAGATCTTTCAGCACCAGAACAAAGGTTCAAACTCGGAAGGGAACATGGAGGGAGGGGCTGAGGCAGCCGGTGGAGACAAACTTCAGGAAGTGTGAGGGGTCAGGGGTCAATCCTATCTGCTTTAGTAGGACCAGGTGCCAGAGTTGGGTGGTTATTGAATTAAACTACTAAAAATACATTACTCAGCTATACAAAAATCATATTTGTCAAATATTTGTGAAATGATGTGTTTTCCACCTTGTGAAATTTTTCTGTTACTAGAGTTACAGGCTTTTATTATATTTAACCATGTACATTTTCATATATGTACGTGAGAATGCATACGGTGGTACATATAACATGCAGCACTTGTCTCCCACAGCATAAAGTGACAGTTGAATAGTGGGAGGAGGAGGTGCAGCAGTCTGTCTCAGAATTGGGTCTCGTTGCACATCCGGCCATGGAAGAGTCATCTCTCTTTTTAGGAATTTGCTGCTGTGACATTTTGGACACACAGAGCACACCTGTGAATGCGTTTATGCTTTAGGTGCCTGCACGTGCACAGAAACGGCTCCCGTTTGCTTTCACATTCTCGATTGTGTGGAAGAATGTCTGCTGCGATCACAGTGGGTCAAGTAGGAAACACACAAAGGAAGAACCAAATCATTAAGCATTGATATACAAATGCTAAACCATTTACCACTGACATGTGACACGTGCCTGTGCAGTGATGCTGCTGACTAAAGGATAAAAGGATATTATTGAAAGCTTACATTAAACATATTGTTTTTTTTATAGCATACTATTTTAACATAGTAGCCATTTGACATATGAATAATTCCTGCCACTCGCACTGCCAGTTTTGCACATTCACGTACATTTTTATCGCTATGAAAACATAAATAACATTGTGACAGTGGAGGTTTTCCTCAAATAAAATTTAAACAGCAGCAAGAATTAGCATATCTGGCGACACAGTAAGCACCAAGAGGAGAGCCATAAATGCTTGAAAATGATTGAAAGAATTCCTTTAGTTAAGATTTGTGTAGCAGCTTTAACACTATTAAAGCAAAAAGGGGAAAAAATAGAAAACTGATCATGTGGATTACTCCCAGAAGGCAGTATTTTCAACTGCGCCTGAACAAAGAACACACACAACATGGCTCAAATGCAGTATAAATCCAGCACAACCAATCGCATTAAAGACAGTAGACGTATTACACAGCTTTCAAACGGGAGGACTGATTCATGAGGATCACCATCCACACTTGAATCCAAATGTTTTTCACATAGGCCGTCATGTAGTCATACAATGTACAATAATCCTTATTTGGAATATGATTTTACTTTCACTAAACTGTGCACAATTGAAATTTGTGCAGATATGGTGTAGCCGTGAGAATCACCTCTGGGACTGAAACCAGCAGAAGTGCCAGAAGCTGCGGCGACTCTAGTGGTCACTTGAGTGTGGTTCCAATAGCAGCTCAGTCCCCACGAAGCAACATGTTCAACTGCCAAAGTAAACAGCATTAAAAAGCATTTTTACAGCCTGATACAAAAAACCATTTTGGATTCTACTGATATGTTTTAATGGAATTATATAACAATAAGACCATCTGCCTGATACAGACCATCCAAAAAAAACGGTGCTTCAGTTTTGGTGAATGATTTTGATTTTAATAGTGTCTTACTTAGCAGTCATTAGTAAATATGCATCTTTGTGCACTTGTACTTTTTTATGCACTGAACAGGAGTGGCCTCCAATCTCATTGTACTCTACATCTGTATAATGACAATAAAGGCATTCTATTCTATTCTATTCTACACATCTAAATATGTCTTTTGTTATATAAATAATAAAAAATAATGATTTATTATTTATAAAATTAAATTAAATCCCAGCACTGCCCCAGTGTTCCGGTTACCACGGGGACCACTGTTACCTTCATCTTCCACATCCTTTCCAGCTGTTCTCTGAGCCCTCGGTATTTATCCGGCTTCTCATGTTCCCTATTCTTGATGTTGCCGTCACTTGGTATCAGAACGTCTCTCACTACGACCTTCTTCCCTTGTTTGTCCTCCACTACGATGTCCGGTTGGTTCACCATCACAAGTTTGTCTGTCCTCTGTCAGTGCAGCTTTGTCCAGCCATTGGTAGGATTTCTCTCTCTCAGCCACTTCCTCAATCTGCAGATGGTACATACCGTGCAGGGGCCTGTCCTTCCATGATGGCTCCTGTTCTTCCTCCTCCTCTTCTTCTATTTCTTTCTCAGGTTTCTGCTGCCTGAGGTACTCACTAGGCACATGATCCTTTGCGGCCATCTTCCTGACGTATTCATGGATCTTCACTGTTTCATCTTCGATAAACACTCACCAGTCCTTGGCCACCTTCTTTCCCCTTAGCGTACAGTCTCAGGGTGCTGGGTTTGGGGTGAAACCCTCCATGCATGATAAGGAGCTTTCTTGTCTTGACATCAGTGGCTTTTATTTCCTCCTTTGGCCAGCTTATTATCCCTGCAGGGTATCTGACAACTGGCAGGGCGTAGGTGTTGATAGCCCGGATCTTATTCTTCCCATTCAGCTGACTTCTTAGGACTTACCCTCTACTTGGAGGTTTTTGTTACTTTGTTGCACCCTTTGAAACGGTGGACAGAATGTGCTGAAGTAATCCTGTATATCCTCAGTTTATTGCAGGACTGTCATTTCCATTGACTTGATTAGTTTTTGAGGTAAAGGACAATTGGACTGGCTGCCTCACTTACTGGAGGGCTTTTGAATTTTGTTGCTTTAAAGATATAGCAATAAATTAAATTTAAAAAACCATATTGTCATTTGACGACTGCCAGACCCATATGTGCATGTTTTGTTTTTTTCCCAGCTTGGCTAATTAAATACCTGTCTTATGAATCCTGATTATTGTAATCGACTGCCAAGCAGGGAGGTCTCGGCAGATCAGACAGAGGACGTCTTTGTGATTAGAAGAGCTGCAGGGCTGGAAAAGGCAGTGAGGAGATCATTAAAAGTGGTGGAACCACTCGGGGGACTCTATGATCACTCCTGAGAAAGCAGGAGGTATAGAGGGAGAGAAAAGACTGAAGATTGTATTTGTGCAAAAGCCTGTTTCCACTCAATTTTGCTCTATGGGGCAAAGCAGAGAGCAGGGGAAGGGTAGATTAAACATCAAGAAGATAAGAGATGATAGATATCTTTACTTGAGCGCCTTAGTCTCACCTGATCAGATTCTAAACCGAGTTACGTAGCTGGGAGTTCAGAATAAGGATCAACAGGTGTGTGTTTTTGAACGTAGGTTTTATTGATTGTTGTTTTGAATTCTGATTTTTTTTTTTAATTTAGGAAGCTCATTTATAAATGTGTCAGAAGTCATCAGCATGGAGGTTTAATGTTTTAGGAGCTGTCTGGGCATTTTTTCTGTATATCCTCTATGCCTTTGTTTGCAATGTGCACGCACGATCGGAGACATTTTCCATGTTCTTAGACATATTTTAGAAATATTTACCACGAAATACAGTAAATAAATAAATGTCCATCTTTTTGCCTAACTTGAATATAACATCTCTGAAATGTTTGGAACGATGAAAAAAATAAAGAGATTAAATAAAGAGAGTGAAAGAGAACATGGTGGAATATACTCCATTATTTATACTGAGGATCACCTGAAATACCTAACAAGTATATATATACATTATGTATAAAATGAAAGTTAAATAAAAGTTGTGTGTTCTCTTACAGACAAATCAGAATTTCATAATCTTAATTGAATGGTACAGTTAATGCTTTTCATCCAGACTGACTGCTTTTGCAAAGGTTTTGGTTCTTTTGCATCACACACTCACACACTCAGCTCCAGTCTGTTCCTGTCATATTTCTTTCTCACTCAGACATACAAAAAAAATGCATGTGACCAGTTTCTGGACCCACCAGCAGTGCTGTGCACACACACAACAGAGTGCATGCTTTGTGTGTGCTCAGTGACTGCTGTGCTCTATTTGACATCATATTGAATTTGGTGGGGTTGAAGACAGGGTGTTTGCTGAGCCTAATTTACCTGGGCTAGACCTCACAGAGGGGCTGGGAGGGGCTGATAATTAAAATGGCATGCTGCTGCTGGGATGGAATATTCATAGGAGATTACTTCCACCCTCAAACGTCCCTGCACTTCACCGAGATGTGTTTGTGTTTGCAAGCGTGCTTGTGTGTACATGTGCACATGTGATCAGAGTGACGGTGAATGCTGACCAAGACATTTGTGTTCTGCAAGTGTGTGTTTCTGTTGTGAAAGTGCATTTGTCCACAGCGACAGTGACCTTTCCCTCTCTCCGGTCTTCGACTCAGGGCAGAAGATATTTAGGCCAGCGAGAGACGCCACATGCAAGCTGAGATGAAAGACAGAGAGTGAGAGACAGACAGCGAGAAAAATAATGAAATTAATGGGCCCCATGAAGTGATGACAGCAGGCTGTCCTCACTAGTTGATGGATGGCAACTGCTCGGTGCCCGTGTCCATCAGCGTCCCTGCAGCACGTCTCTGTCAATGCAGAACAAGTAAAACAGAAAATCTGGCCTTTTGGCTGTAATTAACTTTGTTACTGACATTTTCTTTTGCAGATAATGTTTTTGTGACATGGATCAGTTTATATTTTCAAATATTTTATAAAGTGAAGTTTGAGACTCAAACCTCAGTTTCAAAAACCTGACATCAGACTCCTAAAGTCAAAAATGTCCTTTTATGACGACTCCTTCTGTCGGCCTGAGCCACTGTGTCCTGGAAAGGTTTAACCTTTTAACCAAGTGCCAGTGTGACTGGCAGCTCCTCTCAGACAGGCTCTCCTCTCCTTTCATTCCCTTCCTCTCCTCATTAAGGGAAATTTGAATCTGAGGCCATTAAGGAGTATGAAGCGATAGTCTGAAATGAGATGAAAACAGTGGGAAGGCAATAAAAGCGCCTTGTTAGAAGATTTTTATTACCGTTTACTCCACTGATAGTCTGTTGAACAGCCTGCTTCACACCAGGACCCGAATCTATATCTGGCTGAGGCTGAAAAAGACGTGTTGGTTCATTTCAAATATTTCCTATATTTAATACAGATCATTTAAAAAGACATTCTATGGCATTTTCACTCATACTAATAAACGTGATTTTGGGATTTGTGAATTTAACCCCCCCGCTGTCATCTAAATTTACTCTACCGATGTACTCTACTCGTGCGGCACATGACCTCACCGCAGGATTCTGCATGAAGATCTACACTGGACCATCTTTCATACCTGAGACAGGCCTCGGTCCCAACCATTAATCATAATTCTGTGCCTTTGTTTGTGTGAGAGCGATAGAACAGCAGATGAAGACACAGAGCAGATTGAGCTATTTGTTATCACAGCTTATCCCAACACCGGGATGCCTGCTATTATGCTGCCAACGCTGGGAATGGCAGGTGGAAAATGGGATTCCTCCCTCTGTTCTGCTATTTTATTGGATTTTTTTTACTCTCCTTAGTCTTTGTCCAGCATTTTCTGACAGAATGAGAATAATATTTCGCTGCACATTCATGGAGGTCATGTAGGCGAGGGTGTAAACCTGGGAAGAAGGTGGCTGAGGGCAAGGTGGGAGACGGGAAGGGGAGGTAGGTGAGAGTGGCTGACATGCTGATAGTGAGAGATAAACATTTTTCTGCAGTTGTTATCCTAGGTGAGGCTACGACCTCTCTGGCTTGTTGATTGTAATGTTTGGCCAAGGCGTTATCTCTCCACCGCAGAGAACAGCAGATACTGTCTGGAATATTAGCCTCGCGTTCTCTTGGCAAAGGCGCTGATTCTAGAGCTTTGTTCTCCAAAGGAGTGTGTGCACATGCGTGTATATCTAAGCAAGTAGGTGATTTTTGCAGGTATGGCCTCGCATGTTCATTTTCACGTGGAATCCTGAGGGCCTGCGTCAGAGAGAGAAAAGTGCGTTTCAGTGCATTAACGTGAATGACTGAGTGGAAAATATAAAGTATATATTTAGCTTGGACCAGTATGTGTGCCTTTACCTCCTGAGGTCAGCTCACAGGGGGGTAGCGGGGATTAAAGATAGCGTTGAAGTAGATTCATTATTTATTCATCCACTTCCACCTACCTCTGCTGCACCACTTACTTCCCCTGTGGGCGAGCGCAGTGCAATTACATTTCTGCAAATGACGACACGCCTTATCTGAAGCCAGCTGTGCAGAGTGATTGTGTGGATGAAATACTTCCATGTTATTTTACCAAGCACTTCTTAAGTGCTAATGTATGTAATGTTGAACAGATTGTCATGCTGTAAACATGGTGAAGCTTGTTGAAGCTAAAGGTTTGACAAAAAAAAAACTGTCTTAAGGTGAAATTTAAAGGCATAACAATAATAACCAGCCTTGCAAACCCAAGCTAAACAGTTAATGCTCACACACTGGACTGCAGGATTGGGCTATGAGTGTGTTTGATTATGTGCAGCAGAAAATGAGAGCATGCATGTACACATGCCACACACACAGGGAGTAATGCATGTGTATGTGTGACCATCTCTGTACTCTATAGTCAGGCACACTTGAGAATGGGTTAGCTTAACCCTACTGAACAGATGGGGGTCAATTGGATGCACCCATGTGGAGCCAGGCTAACCTTGAGCACTGGCACTGGGTGCAGGTTACCTTTCCAATTTACCCATTGCTCCCTTTGCCAAGTGGAAGAGCCATGCCAGCCATAAGCAGCCCCCTACTCGTCCATCCAATCTACCATGGTCACAGCTGCCAACTACCATCTAAGCCAGCAGCCGGACAGAGAGATGGAGTGGGGGAGGGAGCACTGAGCATGTGAAAGATGACAAAAAAGGGGGGATTGAAAATAAGAAGGATTTGCAGGAAAAAAAAATGGAAGGAAAAAAGAGGGTTGGGAAGATGATGTGGTGGTGGTGATGGCAGACTGAAATAAAAAGATGGGATGTTTGAGGGAGGATGTGTTTCGTGGCAGGCCAAAGGAGAGCTTTAGCTCCAGTCACCTTCTGGTACCTGCAGGTCTTTCTGAATATTGTGTCCCAGAGGCAGCCATTGTGCGGCTCTTTTGTCTGCATTAATTGTCAGCTGAAGAAAATGGAGACAATGGTTGGTGTCAAATGTTACACTGGTCATGATCTGCTTCAGGCAGAAAATGGTAGAAAAAGACAAGACACAAAATGCCAAGTTTCCCCTTTCTGAGCCCTGTGGGGAACACGGAAACTACCACAGGGAGCCTTTTTTCAGTGTTTATCGAAAATTTTAAAATATGGTAATATAATAATAGTTTGTGATATGTAGAATGAACATTGTTTACAAAATTGATCCCATTTTCCAGAGGAAAAAACAATTTTTGACAAAATATAGTTCCACTTTCAAAGTCAGTCAATCACCAGGAGCAGATTAGTTGTAATTGGATGTGTGTTTACCTCCACCAGACTGACATATTCAGATTTTATGTATGAATAATTTACATCCATCCCCATCACCACTGACCGAGCCGACCTCCGACTGAGAGACGACGGCGCTTTTCCCACAACTTAAAAAAAAGAAAAAGTGATTGAAAATTTCCAGTTCGAGTACGGCAAGGACAAATATGAAAATGCAATGCTGATGAAGAAAGAGACACACACACACACACACACACCTTGATATCTGTGCAGTGGTCGTCTTTTCAAATCCGGTCTTCCTTGGTCAAGTGACAGATTGCAGTCGGGCCGAGCACTTCCTGGTTTCTGCTCTGCCTGTCCTATCAGAGGCCACCATCTCATCTGACATGGCCATCCGAAGCCCGTCCCATAATCACATCAGAGAGAGAACAGAGGGAGTGACAAATCACATTACAAACACTGACTCACTGCAGTCGTTGTGTACCCTCCATCACGTTCTCCGTCTCTGTCCGTATTGCTCTGAATGAAGATTCATGCTCTGGCCTCTGGGAGGAAGAGTAATATGATAGAGGGCCAGGCTGCAAGTGAGAAAGAACGAGTGTGTTTGTGTGTTTGCAGGTGTATGCGGTCGGTGTCACTGACGCGAGCCAGTCTGCAGGCCGTCGGAGGCCTGGTGGTCCAGTTGTTCTGGTCTTGTTCATGTAACCGAAGGGTGATGCAATTTCCTATTTGTTTTTTAGTAATAAATATTTTTATTCAATTTTTTCTATCTGCAAATGCTATGCTTGTGTGTACACTAGTGTGGAGGAAAAAAAAGCATTAAATCAGTTTTATTTTGATATGCAAATACTTGACAGCAGACTGGGGAAGGGAAAGGCTTTATTTGAAGGTATATAAATTACTGCAGTATATTGAAATGCTGATGCATCTGGAGTTACCTGAAAAATACCTGGTTATTTATTTCACAAAGAAAGTTCTGAAAATAAAGTCACATCCAGTATATTTTGATATATTGCAAAAGTTTCAAACACCGAAAATACATCAATTTACAGTTTGTTTTGGAATTTAACTATTTTCAATTCCCACATTGATTTCATGAAGTTGAATAAATATTTGTGACCATGTTTGGCTTCTTGGATTCTCTTTCTGTGACCGCGATCGAGGGAAAACCTTGAGTTTAACATTCCTTGTGACTTCCTGCTCTCTCTGCCCCCAAGAACTGCCAGTGGCTGAATGAGGTGAACATTACTAAAACAACAGTTCAGTGAATAAAAAAGTGTTTTAGCCTTAAACCCAGAATACAAAGTCTCGTGCTGCAGATGATAAATCTGAAGTTAAAAACAAGCAAACAAGACTCACAGCTGGATGCTGCTGTTGCTCCGTGTCTCTTTACATGTCTTCACACCTTCAGTGCTGGAAGAAAATACCATTAATGCTGCTTTAAGCTAAATCCATAAAGACTGAATGCATGAACAAACACCCCTGAAGCTGTATAGTTGAAAAAATGTTAAGAGAACAAAGAAAACAACACCATACTTATCGAAATGCTGAACTATTCCTGTAAAGAAATTTTATAAAATGAGTTTTTCCATGAATTAATTTAGACTGTGGATACAAATGTAACCATTCTTGGTAGCACTTTATAATACGCACTCACAGGGTGAAAACCAGAGCTTCTCTGCCGCAGCCTGTTTTAATTATCATGTAGACCAGCAGTTGCAGCCGTAGGTGGCTAGGTAAGCTAGGCTGATGGGTCCAAACTGAAAATGAGAAAACTGCTTCTCTGTGAAGAGTCGGGTGTGTATTCATGCTCCAGCAGGTGAAGTAGCAGCGGTTCTTACTTTGATCAGACACACAGCTGCTGCAATATATTTTTGCTCATCTTGAAGAGGAGCTAAAGTGTAGGCTGATGGAACTCCTGATTAAAACACTGAAGATCAGGAATAAATACACATTAAATGAATCAAAGGAAAAGTAACAAAAAACAACAAAAAATATTGCGAAAGCAATGAGTCTACATGCGAATGTGAGTGGGGGTGTGAATCCGTTTGCTCATAATTTGTGCATTTATCCGTGCATCCGGTCTGCGTGTGTATTTGTCAGTGTTTATATGAATGAATAACAGAGGCTATGACTGTCGGCTCGGGGGCATAATTAGAGAGATGGATGTAAATAAAGTGTCAACACTGAGTCAGCAAATATTTCCACAAAGGTTTGCCGTGTGATAATTTTGTTTGAATAAGTAGCATCGCTTGGTGCAGTCGGAGTTGTGTGATGTCAGCACTTTCAGGAGAAAACAGGAGAACAAAATGACTCAGTAGTGTTTCCTTACAGTCTAATCCAACTGTACAGTAAATAGCTGTTAAGAAGGTTAGAAACAGCTGTTCTATGGTCTTCACTCGCCTTAAAGATTGTTGTGCTGTACAGTACAGTAGCTACCTCATGGTTTGCATTCTTAGAGGTGACTTTTAAACATCACATTTTGTGCAGGTGCAAGTGCTGCATGCAAAGCTCTTTGAAAACCGGATGTAACCTCAAGCCATATGCACATGCCACAAATTATGTGCACACGTAATACACAAACAGAATCTTGGAATCACATAAGAAGAAGAAAATCCAGGTATGAACACGCGCTGCACAAGCAGATATGAGTAAGCGCCGCGTGCCAAACTGCGACGCCTCGTAAAAACTTCAGGGGGAAAAAATTGCTGATTATTCTGTGTCTGCACAGCCCAAATTAGGCTTCCTGCAACACAGTCTTACATATTTAATGACAAGCGAGGGTAACGAAAGTTCAGCCAAAGTTTGAGGAACAATTTTTCATTCACATGCCTGCAGAAATCCCGAAGAGAGACCCCAATTGGAGTGCATGAATATTCTGCTTTGAATTTGCATATGATTAGCTCTTCATCCTTTGCCCCACTCACCTTACATCACAGCTTACTAATCTCTCAGACAGCTCACTACCCTCTCACAAGAACAAATGTCATCATCAGTCTGTTTGCTTTTCTCCTCTGTTTGTACCCTGTTCTGTAGGTTGGAGGTGCAATCAATTATGCAAATAGCACTGTTGTCCCTTCAAAATTGAAGAGCATCAGCGTGCATGCTGGATGTTTGGGAAAGAAGTTGAAAGCTATTGACATTGCTGCTCATCTTATCCCTGTAAATAAAGCAATGCTTTAAATATCTGTCTGTTTGGAAGCTGTTGGATAATGTCAACACCGTTATTCATTATGACTCAACAACTTCCTTTTAGGGACTGACAAAGTCCAAACAAGCCGTGCAAGTGGACATTTGGTTAAGTGGCAAAGATGAAGTCTCTGTCACATCTGTGCAAACAATTTTTGAAGTTTTGTGTGCTCAAGAAATGAAAAAAAAAGTTTTATTGACCTTTTGCATCCCCTCAGAGCTTCTTTTTCCCGTGAACACGAGTGCTGTAATATCACAGCCATGCAGCACTTATGCTTTTATTGCTCTGATGAGTTTTAAAGGCAGTTTTTAGGTTTAACTATTATATGATGTGTTGCCCCAATCACAATCTTGCATGCACAAGTGAAGGTTTTCTTGACTTTACCTCCTTTTTTCTGAGCTGTAAGTGTTACGTTTTATACCATGGCATCTCTAATAGAAGCCACTGGTTACCATCACACCCTGATAGCAACCGGCCACGAGGAGGTTGTTGCTGCAGCACTGTATACCTTCCTGTGACCACTTTCACACAGCAACCTCCAGCAATCAAAAATCCTTCCTCAGGTCCTCATCGGAGCAGCGGCTAAGTTTGACGTTGCTTGCTTGGTGCAGACAGAGTTGGAGCCCATATCCAGACGTTTCTGTTCTTCCACCAGGCTATCAGCTGCGATCTACCTGCTGATTCTTTTTCTGTGAGAATAGAAATGGAGACAGAAGATCTGCTATCTGTTAAGCTGCCAGATAACGGCAATGAATGCCTGGGCGCTTAGTGCAACCCAATCTATGGCAGTGTATTGATATGAGATTGGTTTGTACTTTAAGTAGACCTCTTCGACAGGCGTTATTGCCGGCCTCCAACCAGTATTTTCATATACATTTCTTTAGAGATTCAATCTTAGTGCAATTTAAAGTCTTCATCATCTTCCAGCAGGGAATAAACAGGAGTGATGAAACAGTTTGACCCTGGTCAGGCACCTTCGTACGCTGCTTCTCTCTTCTGAACTTCGGTTGTGTTGCCGCCTCTTTCTCTTCTCCTGTTCATTTCTTTCTCTTTATTGTGAAGTGTTCAGCGTCTGCTGGACCCCCGAGGAGCTCGTTTGTTCTCCTGAAACTGACCGAAACACCAAATCACCGCGGCTCTTTGAATCTTGGTGTCTAATTTTTTATTTATTTTTGGCAATGATCCTATTGTTCACCTACAAACAGTATTAAGTATTAACTGTCATCACTGTTGCTATGAATGTCACAGTATTCAACATAATGAATACTACAGTGAAAGTGTTTTTATTTTTGTTTATGATGCTACAATTAGTAAATAACCGACATTTGTTGTGTTGTGCATCTCCAAGCCTTTACATGCAACTTCATTTCTGGTCACCATGAAGAGTGTGTGGGGGAGGGGTTTATTTTTGGAGCAGAAGGTTGTAAACCTTAATTGCAACAGTGATGATATTATTAAACCAGCCTTGATTTGTGGGGCTGTAATCTAATTCATACATCGTCTGCGTGGTATTAGGTAGCTGCTTAATTACAAAATGTGCTGTATCTTAGTAAATGCTACAGCGGAGTTCATTCAGCAAGTCATATTACAGTTTCTTAATGATTTGTGAAGCTGCCATTGTTCAGATATTACAACATCATTTCAGAAAAAGTCTGCTGTGTAAAATTTACACCTTCATGTAAAAACCTCCATGTGACAGCATTTATTTGCGTGATGATGTGCAGCTTAAACATTCAATAATGTAATGCCTGTCGTGCAGTCTCAGAGCTAACAATGACTTAAACAGTTTCCAGTCACACAAACTCAGAAAAGCACCAATCAAACTATTTCATGTTTGAGGGTGCAGACACCTACACACACACACATGCACATTTAAGTTAAAGAGGGATACTCCTGCAGTATAATTTGTCTCATATGATGAATTCCCATTGGTGTCTCCTGAGACATCCAGCCTTTGCTGACATACCAACACATTTTTCAAAGTCAGTCCGCTGCTTCCTCCTTCTCTCTCCTTTCCACTTCCCTCACTCAACAGAATTGATTTTTCCTGCCCTGCACTCTTTTGCAGTTTATCCATGATTAGAAACGTAAAAATCTCACATCACACAAAGAAGTCGGCCAGTACTTGGTGGGATGTCTCTGATTACAGAGGAAATCTTTGATGCCATCGGTCTGAATGTGCTTTATTTTAACAGGAGAACAATAAAGAATGGGGGAAACTGTCATGTAGAAATAAGAAGAAGTGAGGGAGAAAGATGGAGGGAAGTGTGGAGGATGTGTGTGTCCCTGTGTGTGTGTTGGTGGAGGGGTGCAAAAAAAAGAGGTGAAAGAAAAAGCAGAAGATGTCACAGTTGTTCCATTTCCTGGCTGTCTGAAGTCAGCTCTAAAAATTGGAAACAGTGGCGTTCCCTAATCTCCCATCACCTGCACAGACTGTATTCAGTGTCTGATAAACCGCCCTGCAACCCCGAACTACCACACACACACACACACACACACACACACTCACACACACACACACTCACACACCGATTTAAATATAAAAGGATCATCCTGCTAAAGAGGAACAGGCGCACACACAGCTCCATATGAACTAAGGCAGTTTGTGTAAACTCTATAATTGAACTTTATCTGAAGTCATGATAGCTTTGTGCTATCTGTGTTGATATTTAAAAATACCGGCACAGTAGCAGTGGCGGCTGGAATAACAGTCCTTTGGAAAAACGATATCGGATTCGGTTCCTGCCGAGTGAGTCGCCTCCGAATCGGCCTGCTGTGGTTGAGAAATGAGGCTGCCGGGCAGATGTCATATCCGGGGATGTGTCGGTGAGCAGTAGATCACACTGTATATGCCTGATTACTTAGTCACGGGCCTTATCTGCAAACTGCCACATGGCTACTTGACAGTTGGCTTGGCCCGGCCTTTCCTGCGTCCTCCTTTTCTATCCGATTTTATTTACATTTTCCTCCGTGCCTTTTCTATTTTGGTGTCAGTCCGCCACCTTTTATCCTCTTGTGCTCTCTTTTCAGGGCCTGAACGTAAAATGAAAAATGAAAGGCGCGTGTGATGGAAAAGTTCGTCATAAGCACAAGAGCAAGATTTGTTTCTTATGCTTATGTTTTCTGCCAAAGCATTTTCCAAGACAAAGTAATGACTAAAAATATCTGTTGGCTTTTAAAATCTTTGCGTGCTGCCAACTTCAGGAAGCTGGCAGCGGAGATACTGTGAGTAGGATGCTGCTTGTGATTAGTAATGAAACTTTCTGCTGCTGCCTTGTAATTCCAGTTGCCTGATCTGAGACAAAAATGTCA
Source organism: Apistogramma diplotaenia (assembly GCA_015052665.1). Taxonomy (NCBI): domain Eukaryota; kingdom Metazoa; phylum Chordata; class Actinopteri; order Cichliformes; family Cichlidae; genus Apistogramma; species Apistogramma diplotaenia. The sequence goes on along the minus strand of VOQJ01022803.1, from coordinate 8,414 downwards.
GGTCAGGTGTGAAACACACTCACAAACCTCACAGCGGTGTTACTGAGACCACTGATTTAAGCATGTGAGCAAAGTGCCAGAGAGCACGACTTCATCACACCAACACAGTTGCATGAAAAGGGTCGCAGGTCAAAATTTTAATCCTCGAATCCATGTTGGAAATGTATTTTCACTCAGACCTGCTGTTCAACTTTTCCTACTTGTGTAATATTGCATCGCTAAGCACTGTATCGGTACTTTTAATTAAAAAGTCCGGATACTTCTGAGACACAACGTGGTCTCAGTGGAGGGAGTTATGATGTGACATCAGCCATTTCAAATAACTGACGACACCAAAGGCTTCTGTAGCTGGAGCTAACCGCAGCACGAGGACTTATTAGTCAATGATCGTGGGCTGTTTCACCTGTGGACATGCTGCTGCAGACACCTGTGTGACAAGTTCCTGCAATAAGATTAACATAAAGATTCAAAGCCGGTCTAAACTCTTTATGTTGCACTGAGTCCGGTTTATGAAGTGCGACCTTTTCTTTCCCTGCTGCGAATAAGTCTGATTTATAATCAAACCACATGTGAAAGTTATTATCTCATTTGCATTTATAAAAGAAAAGTATTATTGTAATAAATCCACTAACAAATCACAAACAGGCTATTATAGAAATACTAATGAAGGCAATAAAAACAATGCATCCAGGGATATTGTTAGAGCGTATCTGTAATCTAATTTCATTATGAAATGTTGGTGTGATTAGCGCCTGGGAGTTAATCATCTCATAAAGGGAATGACGATTCATAAAGCAGAGAGTGACGCCGTCTCCCTCGCGTCTGTTTAAAACAATCTGGATCTACTTCTGGGACGTACGTGTGGATCTTTGTTAACACCGTGTGCACGTGTAACGCATGCATGTGCTTCTCTTTCAACAACACATTAACACCTTTGCAGTGGCAGATTTTGCAGGGTTCCACCTTTTGGGGAGGGGGGTGGGACACAGTGTGGTGCAATACATCTGAGACTGTTATCAAAATACCCGCTTCTCCATCATCTCCTTCTGTCGCCGCATTTCCTCTCCTCTTTCCTCCCATACGCTCCCTCATCCCGCCACCACAATCCCATTCACTCCTCCTAATATTGCTTTAAATCCCAACCATTACGGCAACATTATTTAGTGGCAGAAGGGAAAGGGAGGAGAGAGCGCCGGAGTATCACAAATAAAACCACTCACCATCCTAATTGTGACTTACACCTCCTCCGAGCTGCTCCTTTTATTGATGACATCCTGTAGACTTTACGAGGCCGGTACTTCTTGTGACATCTGACTAACACTCACACAGAAATGACACCTTTACTGGCTTCCAATAAAAAGATCAGTTTCACTTTCAACGGCTTCTTAACGGCCAGGAATACAAGTTGCACATCAATTCCCAGTGCTTCCCGGGTATTTCCTGTGTTGCCTACAAATTCCTGTTAACAGCTGTGAACCTGTGTTGTCCCAATATGTTTTTCCCCTTTCTCACCTTCCTGCATACAGTAGCACACTTTATCTTTCTCCTGTCATGCTTTCTCTCTCCTTTTTCGGAAAGTTGGTTAAATAATATTTAAGCTTTTATGAGATTTGAATTATTTAATCTAAAATGATAACCAGCGAGCCTTGCAGCATCCAATCATTCTCAGAGAGGAGGATTATGGAGGCGGGTCAGCTGACACACGCTGGCTGATTCAGATAGACCACTGGTGTGGGTATGACCAGCATCGCTGTGCTAATCTGAATGAGGTATAAGCCAAATAAATCTGACATCGCAAATCTGAAATATAATTTCCTCCCTGTTTTGTCCCGGTGTGACTTTAAACCGCATCTTTCACATCAGACAAGCGACTGCGATGCGTCTGTGAGGAGCAGCCGAGAGGAGGAGGTCCGGGGGGGGGGGGGGGGAAGGGGGGGAAGGTTGGG
>VOQJ01022802.1:64921-76182 GCA_015052665.1 Apistogramma diplotaenia | reverse complement strand
ACTGTGGATATTATTTCATGCTATGAGGTGGGGGGGGGTGCAATTTCATGGAAGAGACAGAATCAGCAGACGTGTGTTTGAAAAGCAGCGCATCTTTGTCCCCGTCTGTGTCTGAACAGGCGAAGAATGAGAATGAGAGCAAACAGCAGTGTGCAGCCAAGAGTAGCAGAGCCACTCCATCACCGTGATAGGCCTTGTCATCTCGCTCTCTCACTCCTCCTCTCTCCCTTGTCCTCCCTTCTCCTCCTCCCAGTGGTAAGGGCGAGTGCTAAAGTTCACCCCTGCTTAATTTATCAACCACCCTCCCTTCAGAGCCCTGTACAGTCATTAACTGCACACACTGACACAGCACCCCGGCCCACACCCAACTCTCTTTTATTGTCTTTTTACAGCAAGGAACTAGCATCAATTACTTAAAGCCTAAACTGGGGGTGGGGGTGGGGGGGCTTGGGGTTCTGGATTTTTGTGTGTGTGTGTGTGTGTGTGTGTGTGTGTGTGTGTGAGAGAGAGAGAGAGAGAGTTTTGGATGTGAAAAGTTTTTTAAAAAACAGTCTTTTTGGGAAATGGGTATGATTTATTGTGATTTATTGAATTAAATGTGGACATACAATTTTAAAGGACTCACATTTTTTTGCATTGCTTGGCTGCTTTAAAATGTGTTCAGTCTTCAGTGACATAGAGCTGTACTCCAGGGTGTCTTAGCCTGCCGTGACATCACCGCTGGGCGTTCAATGGAGTGCAAAAATCGGTGATCCTGGGATGAGGTGCTTCACCATGGAGGAGAGGTACTGAAGAACACCTGTTCAGCCTATGTGATATTAGTCTGATTATGATGTAGTGCAAACCCTTTGGGTCAGCAACAAAATGGGCATCTTGTTTGATAGCTGATCATACATAGTGGTGTCATAATGCATCTGTGACTCCTCACAATGTTCCAGTAGAAAGAGACCAGTATGAACACAGAGCACTCCAGCAGCCTTTAAGAGGTTTTTTTCTTTTTTAGCTGCTCAGCTGTGTATAACTGGAAACATGATGAAGCAAAAGAGCAACAATAATGCTGCAATAGTTGTGCGGAACTGTAAAATGAGCCAGCACTAGACAGCCACTATCATGCACAATGATTTGGTTGCCATTTTCTGTTTACATTCATCTACCACAAATCAGTAGTGCCTACACAGGAAGCATGATGAATCTGGGAGCAAAGTGTAGTCTCTCATGTCTCTCACACACAAAAAGCACTGTGAAGTCGGATCCTGGCATAAAGCATGAATTAACAATATAAACCTGTCAAATCAGAGCTGAGAACAGAGAAGCTAGAAGAAAACAGGAGAAATGACTGTTTTGCCCTAAACGTGGACTAAATAGGTCTGTGTTTATGTAGTGTGCAATACTGTAGTATTGCAGACCAGGTGACCACGGCTCCCTGAGAGTCTCCTAACAGGTGCTTTGGGCTCAGTGTCCTTGTAAGGTCAGGCTGTACAGTACACTGCTCGGCTGTTTACTCTCTCACTCAACCAGCTGCACTGCACATTTATAATGCTCTCATAAGTACGCTACAGATGGATATGGGTCCCCTCGCCACCCCTCCCTGCTTGTGATTAATGAGCAGCACTTGGAGCCGCATTTGTTGCCGCCTCGCAGCTCCGACATGTCTTTCCGGACCCGACATTTTGTATCCTCTGTGAAAAATGAGCTTCTTGGTGTCGTTCATTACTCTGTTCGACTGCCAGAGCTCTCCCATGCATATTCCTGTTCACTAAGCCTTGTGCCATGCTTGTACTGCGCGTGGGTGTCCATGTCAATTTGCATCTAACTCACTTATCGAGACAACTCTCCACTGAAATGCACGCAGAGGGAATGGCTTGACTGTAATTTGGGACCGTTACAAAGGAAGACAAGTCAATAGCAGCAGATCTGACAGCCAATGAAGGAAGAATTCTCCTTGTTCCCATTGAGGACATGCTGCATAAGAAGCCCTGGCACAGCAGGAAAGTAGCCACTTTTCTGCTGTGCAGGCACACTGATATGACAATGGTCTAGCAATCATTGTTCCCCTTCTGAAGTTAAGCTGTAATTTGGTCTGTTGGAGAATGGAGTCCATTTGTCTGACAATGCTAGCCACAGTCAGTCAACTGAATCGACATACTTGTGCATGGACATGCTCACACAAAGCCGTCCCCCACTCCACACAAACACACAACAAACACTCATATGCCTTTATATAAACACACACAGCACTGTTGCACACACAGATAAACACACTGCCTGCTACTCAGCACTCTCTCAAGGGCACATTCCAATAAAGCGGCATTGGAAAACAGCCATCTGATGGATTGGACCAGAAGACGGCGGCACAGGCAAATCCCCTAATGTGGCATAAATAAGGCTGCCGTGCTCTGATCGCTCTCTACAGACAATGTAAATTATATTGTCAGGCGCAGTCACTTCCCTGCTCACTGTGCAGCTAACAAGAGTCACCCGCTAGAGCTCGACAAGGAGAGGAGGAGCTTCCAGTGGGAAGGAAAAGTGGAATTAATTAAAGTGGCAACACTACACGCATAAACAGATGCATGCAAGCACACACAAACAGATGCCTCCGTGAACAGAGCCATGCACATGAATAGTGCACGTGTGACTGATTTATTTCCCTTGCTCCTGTGGGCTCTCCTCTCTCTCCTGTGGCTCTCACTGAAGGTCGATGTGATAGCTCTGGTGAGGAACAAAGGTGATGCTGCTCAGCCATTTTGGAGCTAAGTTCCCTACATGTCTGCCCGAGGCCTTCAGATCCTCAGCGGGCTGACAAACTCAACACGGTGGTGTGTGAATAATGCCAAGTGTGATACATTGGCTTCCATCACTTCAAAATTTCCCACAGCTGCGTCGGAATGATACAAAGCCGGGCAAAAGACAAGAGATTTAGAGTCATTATTACCCGTGGTGGACTGCTCCGTGTCTTCCTGAGCTTTTACCAAAATTATCCTTCCTGTTTAGTTTTTTTTTTTTTGCTCCCCTTGCAGCTGTTTTTTGTCAGGTTGGTTCCAAGACTTTGTCATACCACAGCTGTTTGATCCTCACCAAATTAGTGTCTTCAGAACTAGGCTTTGTTGCTATGGAAGAAATCAGTGAATGCTGTCAAATTTCCTGCATTCAGCTTGAGTATTTTGCCAGTTCTTGTAAAAAGTAATGACACCTTGTAAAGTGCGGTGAAGTGCAGTGATATGCTGATGATGAGCTGTTATAGCTTGCAACAAATAGCGTGTCAGTGAAGACAAAAGCAATAAACTGAATTTAAACGGTTTCTTTGACAGTTAAACAAAGTTGTGGCACATGTGCATGTTTCTTAGAGCCTAAACCCAGAGTGCACTGTGCGGGCCGTGTAATTATGTGGAAGTGGACACATTTATAAGACAGGAAATACATAAAGCAAATGGCATCTGTCTTACATCCTATTTCCACAAACGCTGAAGCTCACAGGTCCTCTTCGCTTGCAATCGACTGTGCATAGAAACAGCTTTGCCCTCTCTCTGTCAAACATTTCCTCCCATAGCTGGCTAAAAAAGTGTTTCCCAATGCTGACAGGGAGAATGGATGGCCTCCATTACGCCTAGCTACAAACACATTCCGCCAGGATGAAGGGGCCGTAAATTATCCTGCGAGCGAGCAACCCAGGCCACAGCCGAGCCAACAACCCCTCCTTCGCTTCTAATGGGGTCGGCCCATCCACAGCTTGCACCACACTGAATCACACAGCCCATAGCCAAATATACACTGTCACCAGTGTGTGTATATACAGCATGCGTGTGTGTGTCACTGGAGCTTGTTGAATTAAGCACCTGGGAAGAAGTCCTTGAACCCGTCATCTGAATATGCTGGCTTTAACAAAGACGTGCACTGTAATAAATCGCAGCATGGTTCCCCTCTTGTGACTGGGCACAACAGACTTCTGTTACATTGCAGCACAATAACTGTGCGACGGGCCGCACACTGACATGTCTAATGATGTGAAGCTGGAGGGCGTAACTGTAGAAACATCAGCAGTATGTCAGGTCAAATTCAGTTCACATGACACAAGTACTGCTGGCAGCCGGTAAACCATCAAATAGGCCGAGACATTGCCCTGTGGCACGGTTAAATGCTAAGTGTGCATGCGTAAATCATTACATGAAAATAGTAAAATGTCAGACAGCATTGCGTTCCCACTAGGTGAAGCTTCTTCTTCTTGTGTGACAGTCTCCTCCCAGTCTCATCCTGCAGCACTGATAGAAATCTAGGTCCTTCCTTTTCCTCAGAAAACCCTCAAAGGCAAAATCTCCCAACTGTAACTACCTCTCTGCCTTCTTTCTTATGATATTTCAGCCACATTCGTCTCTGTTGTTTCTCTTCATACTGCTAGAAGATTCCTGACTAGCCTGTTGTAAAACAGAAGGAGTCTCAGGCTTGGAAAATGTGGCCATGACATTTTCCCCTCAGTGTTGGTCAGTTTATACTTGACATCCAGGGTACAGTCTTCAAATGAAGCTTAACCCTGGTGGATGCCAGCTATTACTTCATGAAATCGCTTTCCCCACTTAACCAGAAGGTTTGAACATTTTTGCTCACTTTGCTGCTACTTGAAATTAGGAACAACAACTGAGATAGTAAGAGGGGAATGACATGAAGCAAAGGACTGGATACATACACTATATTACCAAAAGTATTCACTCCCCCAACCAAATCCTTGAATTCAGGTGTTCAAATAGTTTCCATGGCCACAGCTATATAAACCAAGCACTTAGGCATGCAGACTGCTTCTACAAACATTTGTGAAAGAATGGGTTGCTCTCAGGAGCTCACAGAATTCCAGTGTGGTATCATTGATAGGATTCCACCTGTGCAACAAACCCAGTTGTGAAATTTCTTTACTACTAAATATTCCACAGTGAGCTGTTAGTGGTATTATAACAAAGTGGAAGTCAATGGGAATGACAACAACTTTGCCAGATTGTGATATACCAAGTAAAATCAGATGCTGAGGCACATAGAGTGCAGAGGCTGCCAATCGTTACAGACCTCCAAATATCATGTGGCCTTCAGATTAACTCAAGAACAGTGTGTAGAGAGCTTCATGGAATGGGTTTTCATGGCCAAGCAGCTGCATCCAAGCTTCGCATCACCAAGCACAATGCAAAGCATCAGATGCAGTGGTGTAAAGCATGCCGCCAGTGGACTCGAGAGCCACGAAGACGTGTTCTCTGGAGTGAATGGAATGGAACTTCGTTGACCGCACTGTGTCAAGTGTAAAGCTTGGTGGAGGGGGGATGATGGTGTGGGGTTGTTTTTCAGGAGTTGGGCTTGTGGTAGCAGTTTGGTGATGGTCCCTTCCTGTTCCAACATAGCTGCACACCAGTGCACAAAGCAGGTCCATAAAGACATGGATGAGTGAGTTTGGTGTGGAAGAACTTGACTGACGTGCACAGAGTCCTGACCTCAACCTGATAGAATACCTTTGGGATTCATTAGAGTGGAGACTGTGAGCCAGGCCTTCTCATCCAACATCAGTGTCTGACCTTTCAAATGAGCTTCTGGAAGAATGGTCAGAAATTCCCATAAACACTCCTAAACCTTGTGGAAATACTTTCCCAGAAGAGTTGAAGCTGTTATAACTGCAAAGGGTGGGTCCCCATCAAGTTGAACACTATGGATTACGAATGGGATGTTACTCAAGTTCATACGTGGAAGGTAGAATACTTTTAGCAGACAGCTCTGACATCTGACTTTGGTGGCAAATAGAACACAGCACACAGAGGTGCACTGGTTAGCACATCACCTCGCTCTAAGAAACATCTGGATTTGAATCTTGTGATTGGCATCCATCTTTCTTTCTGTAGCTTGATGGCATCTGGAAGTCACCATGTTGACTGATTTGTGCACCTGTCTCGGTTAGCACTGAGGGATCAGTCAAGAGTTTGCTTGGATAGTCCAGCCAGATAACCCAAGTTGAATAAGTGATGAAGAAAAAAGATGGACTACATCTAGATGGAAAAAGATTTCAAATTTTAGATGTATTTTCAACAACCTCAAACAACTGCTTTGTGTTTTTCACTCAACATCTGGAGAAGTTGTCTGTAGAATGTCTTTTCAATTAGCTTTGGTGAAAATTATGTTGTACCAGCTTACAAGCATCAAAACACTGAACCCTTACCTAAGTCACACAGCCTAACAGAATGACCCCTCTCGTCTTCCTACTAAGGCTCTCACCGCTGGCCAGCCAGAAGCAATGCTCCGCCTGAGGCAGAATAGGCCATGGTGACAGGTCACATTAGACCTGGGTGCTGACAGGGGGAAAGGGGTCAGCCATGCTGTCAGGGCAGAGAAGGTGATGGGAGTCGGAGGAACGAGGAAGAATGGACTGTATTCTTGTGTGACAGGCAGCACAGCTGTTGCGTTGTTGGTACCAGGCACACGTGGGCTTACATCTGCACAGACAGAGCTGGAAACAGTGCTACAGGAATGTGGTATTAAAATCCTGCACTTTCAGTGCGTAACAGATCAAGATAGCCTACCTGCAAATTACATATTGTTTCTGTCATAGTGTGTGTTCTTTTCCTGCCTCGTATTGGTCACTAGCCTTCCTTGGACACCTTTCGTTTCATTTATTCCCAGCCTTTGTCTGTTTTCCCTCCGTTGCCCTAGACCCCAATTTAGTTTAATTAGCTACACACATGTTCATCTAGTTTCACCTGTTCAGTTTTACGTCTGGACTTTGTGGTTTTGGGGACTGTCATTAGTGTAATCAGCTTCATTAAAAGTAATTTTTTGTTTGCCAGATGCACAGATATCAGTTATACTGTAGTTTACCTTTGCTATTCTATCATATATGCTAATGTAACCACAAAAGAAAGTGACTGTTATTCGGTAAAGCTTTTGCACATCTTAAACCAAACACCAGTGGTTTTTTAACTGAACTTGGCCCATTTAAGCCTTCATTGCTCAAAAACTGAGCAGCTGGGTTTGGTTACAAACACAGCTGTGCTCAACATCAACTGTCTTTAGATAATTTAACTGATAAAAATGTTCCCGTGTATTCAGTAAAAAAAGTAGGTCTGGGACACTTGTTTCTGTCAGCTCTTTCATCAGCATGGCCTAATTTTACCCGTACACATCCTGAACATATGCATGTCAGTACGGAAACTGATGTGACTCCAAAATTTCAGTCGCTACATGTCATTCGCTTTGAAAATCAAGCTCTAGATTTTTGAGGAGGACTTTGGAAAAGCCAGACTGCCATCCCAACAAATAGTTTGACTGTGTGCATTGTTTGTGTTATGTAGAGAGGAAGGCAAAAGAGGGAGCGTTCCGGTCTTTCGAGGCTTTGAAGTGTCAGAAGCAGGAAACTCAGTGATCAATCATTACCAATCAATACGTTCTGCAATGTGCTTCTGATGATCAGCCTGACATGCTTTTTCCTTTTGGAATGCCATCTTTGGGAAAACATTTTTGTGAACATGGACATGAACCATGACATGTTTCAATTCAGTGATTGCATGTAAACGTTGCATCTGTTGGCCAAATAAGAGATTTTTTTTTTTGCAGTGTTTTGCTTCTAATTTCAGTCCACATACACACATTTCTGTGCATGTGTTTGCCTGCGCTGGGCTGTCTGCCGGAGAATTAGGACTCTGTGTCCTCTCTTTACTTCCCCTGGCTGTGGCACAGAGACTGGCCACCACAGTCATCTCTCTCCTGTCGGCACCGTCAGCCCTTTTACCCTGCACCCATTCATCAGCCTGTAAATGAAGTAGCAGGTTTATTAGGCTGCGGTAAAATAATCCACCCTCCCACTGTCCAACGCCAGCACACGAAGACAGCCAGCTCCCCGCCGGTTAGAGTCTGCTGACACAGCTAGTGTGCCTGTCTGTTGGAGTGTGTTTGTGTGTGTGTGTGTGTGTGTGTGTTTGTGCACCAGGTGGGCAAACCGCTATGGCCAGTTGGTCATCATCCTAAAGCAAATATGAAAAAAAAAATCAGTTTGCTCTTGATTCTCACTTATGATGGCTACATATGTCCTATTTTCACCATATGCTGGCACAAACACTATAACAGAGATTTGAAGGTTAAATAAAATTGATACAAGAGCCCAAAACCTTCACACAAACAATGTTTTTTGTTTCTAGCGTCATATGAATATGTTGGCATGTGTACATGGACTGGTACTTACATAGTGCCCCTCAGTTTAAGCACTCAAGGCACTTTCACATTCACCCAGTCACACACACATTCATATTTATCTACATCTAAGCACTATTTAATCTAACACACGCTGATGAAAGCACTGAGGGCGACTCTGGGTTCAGTGTCTCACCCAAGGATGCGTCGGTGCATCGATTGGGGGGGGCTTCTGATTGGTGGATGACCCGCTCCACCACATGAGCCACAGCCATCCACCCCCAGTAGTACCTCTAACCTCACTCCACTCATTCAGTTTCCCATGTCATGACCATGTAGGTAGTCTGCATTCATGTTTATAAAAGGCTGCTGCTTTGATTTTAAACCACAACATATATGCAGATGTGTTTGAAGCTGTGTTTGGATGTTAATAACACTTCTTGTGTCTGCAGGTTGTTGTGAGACTTCTGACTAAGTCTTCTAAAGACTTATATTTCACACCATTACTCCTGGCTCCCCAGTAACTTCAGGGTCCACTTTAAGATTCTAGTGTTGAATTTAAAAGTCTGCTTGGACAAGCGTCGGCATACATCAGTGAACATCCATACATACCCAGCATGTCCCTGAGGTCATGTGATCTGGGCCTGCTGGCTGAAAGCTAAAGGCGACAGAGCTTTGCAACAGTGGCCCCCAGACTCTGAAACTCTCCCACTGAGCCGTGGACCTCTTTTGAAAAGCAACTGAAAACTCTTCTTTTTAAACTTGCTTTAGGATAACTTTTGTTTTTCTGTTTTTACCATTTTGGTTTGAAGCCCTTTATTTATCTTAAAAAGTGCTATATAAATAAAATGTGACTTTATTGTACCTTACCAGGGGTTTTGAATCCACTCTCTGGCTGGGGCCTTTCTATGTGGAGTTTGCATGCTCTCCTCATGTGCACTCCAGCTCCCTCCCACACTCCAAAGACATGCAGTTAGTTAATTGGTGAGTCTAAATGGCCCGTAGGTATGAATACGAGTGAGAATTATTGCTTCTCTCTGCGTGTGTTAGCCCTGCAACAGCCCTGCTCAGGATGAACCCTGTCTTTTGTCCAATGGCATTTGTGCTCCAGCCGCCAGCTCCAGTAGGACATGTCAAGAACACCTCACCTAGGTGGTGTCCAGCAGGCATAATGAACCACTTTGACTGGCTCATTTTGTCACGGAGGAGTAGCAGCACTTCTCAGTCCATACCAAATGACCAAGCTCCTCACCCTCCTAAGCTTATTTCTAAGGGAGAGCCCAGCCACTTGTCGAAGGGAGCTCATTTCCGCCACTCATATCTGCAATCTCAGTCTTTCAATCACGACCCGCAGCTCCTGGCCAAGGGTGAGGGTATGATCGGAGAGCAACACCTTCACTTTCATACTCACCTCTCCTCACCACAACAGGTCATCACAGCATCTGCATTACTGCTGATGCCACATCAACCCATCTGTCAGTCTCCTGATCCAGTCTCTCCTTATTCATGATTATTCAGGGCAGCAACTCATCCTGGAGGAGGAAGACACCAAAAGGCTCAGCACAAGTGTAACATTAGCACAACTTCTATGGCCTATCTAAGGCCAAATGCTGTTCACTGACATATATTGCTATTTATTTAAATATAAATATTTAATATGCAGATTTTATGACAATAATATAGCATCACACTCATATTATGGCATTGCCTACTGGTGGCATTTAATCCAATTTATGATCATTTTAAAATGTACACAGAGGTGGTATTATAGACGAATTATTTAAAACGTATTAATCACACAAAGCAATGAGAGTGTAAAACGTCTGAGAACCTGGAAGCATTTAGCTTTAAGAGACATTTTCAATGAATAATTCTAGACGGCACTAAGCTGCCTGGTAGAGGGAGATGTACTTCTATGTGAACGGTCTCTTGCGTCTGTGTGTTTGAGGTATCTTGTAGCAGGGTGTCCAGCAGCGAGGTGTTGATGCTGATTCTCCGTGACTGGCCCGTCTTAACCGGAGATGCACTGCTGTTTCTGTGTAGACCTCTCGCTGTCAGGAAGACCTGAGTTGCATGGATGCTCACAATACACAACTCGTCCTGACAGAGAAATCATAACTGAGGCGCAGGTCACCACTGTATTTTCACCCCTTGAAGGTTCAGAGAAATTGACCTCCAGCTGTTCTTTCTTTCTGGCTTTCTGACCGTCCCTCTTTCTCATACACACACCGCCACCACCTGACATATTCACTTCACCGTGATGACAGGCTAGTCAACATCCCCCCTGTTCACACGACATTTGCACAGTCTCATCTTGCTGGTCCTATTGTACCTTCACTAATGACCACACAGATGCCAATTTACACACACACACACACACATACACACACAGATTGGGGATTGAAATCGCTGAGCTATTTGGGGACGTCAGTGCGATGTGCAGAGCATTATGCTGGCTCGCCAGGCAGGATTACATCAAACAGACGGGCCTCTTCTATGGAGGTCTAACCTCTCCCTCATTCTGTCTCACACACACACACACACACACACACACACACACACACACACACACACACACACACACACACGCACATATGCTCGCACACACACACATACATTTTGTCCTGCAGGTAATTAGGAGCTGGAGGCCTTCCATCAAACGTAAACTCAGCCTTTTGACTTCACAAATATTGATAAATTGTCTCTCCACTGTTTTTCAAGTGCAACCATGCAGAAAAAAAGCATCTCCATCAATGTGTTGTTTGCCTGCACCCCTCCCGTGCATGATCACAGGCAGATTAAAGCCTCCAGGTACAGTACCGTATGTCTGCTCATAAGGTCGTACACAGAAATGCATGTGCACCACACAGACTCATAAAATAAGTTCAGAACAAAGGCAGCCAAGTATTTGGGTGAAGCCAAGTGAGAGGCATGAGTGTCAGTCAGGACAGATCCTCCTGTCTGTGTGCACACCTGTGTGTTTCTGCTTGTGTGTGTGTGTGAAAGAGAGACAGAGTCAGGCTGATTGTTTGCAGCTCAGCCTGGAGTATATCCAGGCCATCACTCACACTTTACCCAAGGAGAGGGCGTCGGACAGGTTTTATTAAAACTCTGTC
>VOQJ01022802.1:24446-37367 GCA_015052665.1 Apistogramma diplotaenia | reverse complement strand
CATTTTTTTACCATTGAATTACCCCCCCCCCCCCCACCACCACCACCACCACCACCAAAGAAGAATTTCTGTCACAAGCACTTTACTCAACATAGGACTGTTTTTCCATCTGCAATAATTTAGATTTGGCTCTGCTCTGAAACCTCCCCACCCATCCATGTGCAAACACGTCAGCCAAAAGACAAGAAGAGCAACAACAGCACCAACTCACGGGACAGAGCGGACATCAGTGACAACAGACGTGACAATGATTAAGGCAGAAATAGAGGTGGGCTGGAAAGTGTCTTGTAGAGGCAGCAGCAGCTGCAAGTAGACTAAAGCAGCTTAAATAGCACAGTCCATATGAGATTTACCTGTAGGAAATCAGCTGAGCCATAAGTTGCTATGGGCAGAATTAAGTCTGTTTAAACTGCACATTTAGCCACTTTAGTGTGGATAATTTTCCAATCGACATTACCCACCACCACCACCTCCTTCCCATGGTTTACTGGGGGAGGACTCCTGACTCACAATCTTGACCCCCTCTGTCAGTCTTGCTGAATGGGCAGCCTGCTGACTTCCATAAAATCAAGCTCAGCACTCAGTAACCTTTGGCGCTGAGTGTCATGGCTGAAGAGATGCTTGTGCTCTCTCTGATGAGCAAAGGTGCCTCCCCTCACACCTCCTTTTGAAACATAAAGAGGCAACTGCTCTCCTCAAAGGGAAAAAAAGGATATTAGATTGTCAACAGGGTGACACGTTTACAATAGGGGCGTCTGGCTGGAGTGGATGTATTGGGAAAGTGTTGGAGACAGTCGGTCACATGCTGTCAGGCTCAGGCTGGTTAATTTTACAGTAAAAATTTTTGTTTTTGTTTTATTGTATTTATTTATTGTTTTATTTTCAAAGCATTTTAGCATCCTGATTTCTACTTCAGCCTTAAATAAATAAAATACCATTGTCCATATACGCGGTTGGTTGTTTGCAGTTGAGGTTTGTTTTTCCATAACTAGCTTGCACGCGACAAAACTTTGATAAAAAACAGACTGTGCGTGCTTACATCTTTTTTTGTGCCCACATTTCTCCGAGGCAAGAAGCACAGGCTAAAGTTGAGCTGCGGCGTTTCACATCATACGTGTGATGTTTCAGTATTGGGAAGGCATGTGCAGACGTGCATCTATTTTGCCACCTTCAAAGTTATTGTTGGCAATTTTAGATGCGCAACTTGAATATCAAAAGTATTCTCCATGGATACGACTTCCTCTTCTTTCCTCCTACCTCTGTCTTCCTCCCAGTTGCTCCAGTGACAAACAGCACATTACTTTGACTGACAGCTCCAATCATTCTACTGTGTTTGCCTGGCAAGTTCAAACTGTGACTGACACTCAGCTCATTGGATGGAAGGGGTGTCTGCAAGGGAGGGAATGGGGCAAGAAATTAAACAGAAAACAAAATCCTCCCTGCATGACAAGTCCCCCCCCTCCTTTCTCCTATCTTCAGCACCCACGCCCTCCACTCTTTCTTTTTCTCTTCTCCATCCTTTTCCATCATCTTTCCATTCCTGTCATTGCATTTTTTTTCACCCGCGAAATCCGTTTTGATAGCAAATCATCACGGGCCCGCCAAATGACAGATAATCCTTCACAGTTTTATCACTAAACCCTCTTCTTCTTATTTTGTCTCGCAGCATGTACAGTATGTACAGCTGCCGTGTTTGCTGATACAATCTGCCAGCCAACACGCGCCGTGGCAGATCACACAGAAGGATGGAGGATGCTCCCCTTTGCAGATGCAGATAAATTGGAATAATATTCCTTGTGCTTATTTTTATTCAGGAAAGAAGAAACACTTGCATGCATTTATCTGATGAACAGTTTTCCAGTCTTTTACATTTGTTCCCGTCTCGTTGTCCCAACCCCTGCAGGTACTTTGTATTTTGCTAGGAAAATAAATGTGTGCAGCAATTTATTGAACCATGCAAACATGAATAGAAATATAATATGTAAGGCCAAAAATAGAGTTAAATTCTAATGAGCTTGAAAGTCAATATTTGGTATGACCCCCTTTATTCTTCAGCACAGCCTGAACTCTCTCAGGCAGCTTAATGTAATTTCAGTCTTCAGGAACAGTTCTCCTGGCTTCTTGAAGGACATTCAAAGCTCTTCTTTGGATGCCTTTTGTTCTGTTCTCTGTCAACATGATCCCACACTGCTTCAATAATGCTGAGGTCCAGATTCTGAGGAGGTCAGTCCACGACTGATAGTGTTCCACTGCTTTTACTGCACCGGCAGTGTGTTTGGGATCATTGTCGTGCTGACAAATGAAGCCGTTGCCAGTCAGACGTTTTCCAGATGATATTGCATGGTGGATCAAAATCTGACGGTCCTTTTCTGGGTTCATAATTCCATCAGTTTTGACAAGATCCACAACACTGCAGTCTGAAACGCAACCCCAAATGGATCAACTAAAGTGCCAGGTCCTCTCAGGTCACGTATCAGGTCGTTTTCCTGTTTCCTAATGACATAACTTTCGAATACCATTTGCATGCCTGGTACTTCTGGTTTGGTGTAGATACAACACTGGTTCTTCCCTTCATTTTGGTTCTTGGATGATTAATAGTTCAGTAACTTAGCAAACAAATAACTTTAAATGGAGGACTGGGCTGAAAATAAGTGAAAAACAATGAAAAGCTTTGAAAGACCTTCAGAAACCCAGGAAAACTATCGCTCAAGACCACTGGGAGCAAAATGCGAAGAAGTGAGGGGTGGATCGAGACTTTTGCACAGTATAGATTAACAGTAAATTTCAGAGAAAAAAGCTGGACATTTGAATTGAGTCAGAAAGTTCTCCTTTTGTCCCAGTGTTGGATGAATCAAACACAAACTACATATGGATGAGCAATGAAGGTGTCTAATTTCAGTTTCGCCTCTGCTGAATAAAATGCCTTTCATACTCCTTTTTTTCCAACCCACTGGCAGTTTTCTTTCATGTTAACAAAAGTAAGATTAATATATGTCTAAATAAAAGATTTAGTGACTTGCTAAAAGATGGTGCTAAAGTGACTCATGACAAAAACACAAAAGAAGCTACTGTGAAAACTGCCAAACAACTGCAAACAGGCAATGACAGCTGTGACAGCATGTGAACTGCCCCTATAATTTACCTGTTACAAGTCAATTATTTCTATTAAAAATGGGGAAGATGTTTTGTAGCATACCTACATAATAACTGATCATAAGCAACTGTAATTTATTGTTGTCAGATTTACTGCAAGTGGCACGACAAGTCGGCCTGGCTGCTTCATCAAAGAGAGCAACGCCTTCAAAGTGACGCTGAGAACAAATACGTGCGGTGAGAAAGTAAGATGAGGAATTAACCAGATGATTTACTCCGGAAAGCTCTGCTTCCAATAATGGGTTGGCCTTAGGGATGACTCTGATCCAGCAAAGAGAAAGGCCGAGAATAAAGACAGTGGAGAGCCTCGATTCCTCTTCATTGTTTAGAACATTTACCCTGCGACGCTAAATCCTCATCTGATGAAGAGGTAAATCCTGGCAGTCTTTTATTCAGCAGTCAATATAAAAGAGGGTGAGCCGCAGAAGTCATTCATACACCTGCACAGGGTGCAGTGGTTCTATCTTTTTCCCTTAGGGTCAAACAGGCAGCAAATCTCTTTGCAAAATAACTTCCTTTCAACAGATCAACTTCCATACTTTTATCCAGATACAGGTGATGTCCTCGGAGATGGAGGAGATGCCAAGAAACCGCAAAACAATAAAGGAAGCGAAAGTGAGGTGCAGACAGGATGGAGGTGGAGAAATGAAAAAAAGCAGAAGCGGTTGGAAGCAAAGTTGAGAATCCAAAATAAGGGCTTTGATGGGGCCTGATGTTAGTATTACAAGAAGCAAAGCGAAAGGTTGCATAATGTGTAAAGCCCATATGATGAAAAGAGATCAACTCGTGGCACTTTTCTTTTTGGTTTTTTGATACACTAAATTCTCAACATCACAGGCATATTAAATAATAAGCTTAAGGTCTCTTTTTTTCCCCAAGCACAGCTAGAGGGATATTTGTGTACACCTTTGTTTGATCTGTCTGCCATTGTGTAAGTACAGTACAGTATGTGCGTGCACCTCATGTGTGTTCATCAGGGTGTGTGCTACAGAGAGAAAGACAGTGAGTCCGCTGTTGGATTTACAGGGACGCATGATTTATGTTGAGGAACTTTGATCTTCTAAAAAGGCTTTGGGATTTTACACAACAATAATTCTCCTTAGCCTCAGCTTAAATGGTTCGCCTGTGGCAAGAGTCCAGAATACGTTTTAATAGACTGATGGGTGTTGGACGGAGAGGCAGAGGTGGGGAATAGAGGCTGCGGCTACAGGGCGAAGACATAATTCCAAAGATGGGATGTTATGGGATCATGTCACTTTATGTCAAAACAAGGCCTATAAATGGAGTCTGTAGCTCTTCTGAGGCTCCATTTATGGCAAATAATAATGCAATTTTAAATAAATATCCTTCTGCTATTGTCTGCTAAGATGAGCTGATACAATGGTGATGATGTTTATGAAATTTATGCTTATTTGTGCCACCATCAGCAATCACCATCTGCCTGCATATCCAGCTGCCTGCAGGGGCTGATTCTATAAATGTAGGTCAGAGAGCATTCAAAGTAATGTGGTCGACACTTTCAGTATTCGACGGTTCACATTTGACCTTATCTAACAGCAGAGTCAGGGTGAGCTGCCTCAACTCAGCCACAGGTCCACCTTACAAGAGCCAGACTTTTTGTGCCCAAATTCTATTCTGGTTTGGGACTTTTGAGCCACATCAGGTTGTAACCTATGTCAAGCCCACTTCATGACATGTGGGCTCCATCTGGCCCATACAGCGTCTGCCGCATCCATGACTGAAAATAGGTGCCAAAAACAACCCAAATGAGGCCCAAATGTGGACTGTGGCTGGTGTATAAGATGCAGCAGTAGGACCAAGTAATAGGGATGAATTAGTCTAAAAGAACAATGGCTTACTGAGCTCCACCCCTTCTGATGCTCTTCCTGTGAGGCACAACAGGCATGATGCATGATGTCCGGGCTAGCCTGTTCCTCTAGTTTTAGTAACTCCATGCAGTCTCACAGTCTTTCTGAGAAAAAAAACCTTGTCTGATGTTGTTGTTTTTTTCACTATCTATTTGCAATCTCTGCTTCAAAGCTGTGTTTCAGTTATTAGCATAGTTACCAATGTCAGATGCATTTGGAGCAAAGCTCTTCTTCCATCTGGAACAGAACCTGGCAGTTCCAGCTTGGTTCCTGAAAGGTTTCACAAGAGGTGCTTTGCCCTGCGAGTCTGTGTTCTGTAATACTGTGGTTGTAAAAGTAAAATTCCAGATGGAGAAAAACATTGTGGAAAATATTTGGCAACACTGTGGCTCCTCCCACTTCGCAGAAACAAGATCATTGTTTCAGTGTATCTGAGAAGATTGTCTGGGGTTGCATAAATACATGAATACATCTTATCAGCGGCGATGCCTGACAGTTTTATAGGGGTGGCCAGGCTGCGATTACTGCCTACCTCAGGAGAAACTGATGGTTTTTTCTTGTCAGTGGCAAATTGCTGAAGGCCAAACGGTCATTTTTTTCTCAGCATTTACTTTTTTTAGGCATGACAGCCTTGTGGATGTATACAATAAGTTTTTATTCAACTCTCAATTGATGAATCTTTTTCTATCATTGATAAAGCTCCTTAGATAATTATAATTTAAAAGGGTGGTTGTGTGTGAGGTGGCTAAGATGAAAGAGCCACTCCTTGGCTCTATGTTAAACAAATACAGAGGAACTGTTCATGTAAAAATGTATTTATGTATTAAAGGAAATTTTCACAGGACATAGGTACATCCTGGCTGCTTCCACGGGAAGCAAGAAGATAAGTAGCAACCAGATTCTGCTAATAAAAATGCACCTTATTAACTGATCATCAGCAAGTGTGAGCACCTCTACAAAAGCAGAAGTTATGGCAGCATTCGGGTGTGGGTTACCACAATGTCACAATATTCCCAGGAGCCAATATCTCAGGAAATTCATTTCAAGGTCAACTCTGAGAAACTTAAAAAAAACCCCACATGAGCTACAGTTTATCTCAGACTCTACTGGGCTCAGTTAGCATGTTAAAGTTCAGAAAGTACATTAAATTGAACAAGTATGGCTTCTCAGGAAGGGAAGAATAAATCCTCTTCTTTCTAAAAGGAACAAAAGAGAAGGACTTAGGTTTGGAAAGTTGCATCTGAACAAACCACAAGATTTCTGGAACATGAGGCCAAAGTAGAGATGTTTAGCCATAATGCACACTGTACATTATGGCACACTGTACACGTCAGCTCAAATACCTCATACCGACAGTGAAGGAGTGATGATTTGGGCTTGTTTTGCGGCCACAGGACGTGGGCACCTTGCAATCATTTAGTCGACCATGAACTCCTCTGTATGCCAAAGTCTTCTAGTCAAATGTGAGGTGATCAATCCAACATCTAACTGGGTCAGAGATCGCAAGCACACTAGCAAAGGACCAAGCTGGTGCAATGGCCCAGTCAAAATTCAGACCTCGATCTGTGACGGGACCTTTGGAGAGCTCAATCAACTGAAGCAAAAGTAGAGCGAGACAAAATTCATCCACAGTGTAAGTTCAAGATTCTGATATTCATACAGAAAACAATTACTCTAAGTTCTTGTTGCTAAAGGTGGTTCTGCAAGCTACTGAGTCATGGGTGCACTTAGACTGCATAGAATCCTATGAAAACGTTTCTTTTCTCAATCCTGTAATGCCTGCTTATATTTTCCCTTTCCAGTGTATCCAACAGTCTGATTTTCAAAGAAAAGTGTTAAAAAAAATCGTAAAACCTCGCCCGCATAACGACATTTTTTTCTTTCTTCACCCCTTGGCTAAGAAGGAGGTCAGAGGTCATCTAACAGAATGACATTTCCTGGAGCTGTGAGGGGCTCTGTGCCTTTGCTCAGGGACACAAGTAAAGAAATTATGTTTGCTGACTCCAGGGCTTTAACCTTGGGTGCTCCTGTTCAAGGGCAGATTCTTGGTACTCACTACAGATAAACTGATACAACACACCATCTCACAGCCACAAAAGCAGAAACATAATGTGAAGTTTTATCTCTGGCGGATAAAGGAGAGCTTCTAAAAAGTACTTTAAATTATTTCCAGAGAAGTGTGTGTGTGTGTGTGTGTGAGAGAGAGAGAGAGAGAGAGAGGCAGGGGGAAAAGGAGGTCTGTGTTTCTCATTATGTTTATGTAATAAGCAGTGATGAAATTGCCGCTGCCGGCTCTCCAGGTGTGTCCATGAACACACACTCACACTTTCACATCTGTGTTACAGGATGAGGTCACCTGAAAATGAGCACAGGCTCTCATGAAGTACCTTATAAGGTCAGGAGTACTGACAAAAAAAATGAGTCACTCAAAGTCAAATTACTTTACATGAAAATGTTCTGTTCGTATGCAAACGTGTGTGTGTGTGTGCAGTTTACATGCTGTATACAAAAATGCATACATACGCAACATGTTGCTGTGAGGTTAGATAAGTCCGCTTCACTGAACTCTCATCAGAACCTCAACACTTCCCATAGTGTTTGCCTCTTCCTCCTGTTCACTCAATTTGTAGCTTATTGTGTAAAATTACACTATATTACTTTCATGGAAGCATAACCATAAATCACATGCAAGGACAGGGTGATAAAATATAGATGTACACACTTTAATTTTCTCCTGTCTGCCATTTTCTCCTTTACTGATGGATAGGCAGTTTGTCAGGAGGGAAAATTCCTCCCTGCAGGCCTGCTGAAATGAATGACCTTGGATTTGGCCACTGATTTGGTTTTAATAGCAGCTCGAACAAACACAGTAAATTTACAGCTGGGAACTGCTCACTGAGAAGAACTTGAAATTTGCCAAAGCCATAAGTCCAGTCAGCAGTCTCTCCATCCAACCATGTCTCTGCCCTGTTCTCTTGTAGTAGATAAGCCCCTCGTTTCCCCTTTCTTTCTTTCTTTCTTTCTTTCTTTCTTTCTTTCTTTCTTTCTTTCTTTCTCTTGCTTCCAATTGCATTGAAACAGCAGATATTTAATACATCAGTTAAATCCAGACTGCAATGTCTCAGCTTGTTAAAATGAATTTTGTTCACATGTTCATGGTCTCCAGAGGATGACTGACTTTGATGGTCCTCTGATTCACCCTTTTGCATATGTCTCAACAAATGTTCCCTTCATGACGAATTTGGAATAGTCAAAATTAGTAAACCTATTTCGAAATTGTTAGCATGCTAACAACAACATTTTAGGCAACAGTGGCATTATTAACCTTTAAGCATAGCTAGCCTTGTCTTTTTGAGCATGATTGCAAAATTACACACACTCCAGATGAATGATGGTACAAACACCTGGGTTAAAACAAAGCGTCACATGTTAGTGACATTATACTGCATCAAGCAGCAACCTCCTCGGCTAAACCACAGACAGTATGAAAGGTGGACTTAACTACCAGGATATCATCATCAGTTTTTGAAGTCCTGTTTCGAAGCACTGAGATGAACGTTTTCACCATCGGTTTCAGAAACCTGTGTGATGAGCAGGGATGGTTCGGACTGTGAAACCTTTGCTCTGGCTAATGCCTTGTCAGTCGTGAGCACACCATGGATAATCCTCCAATCTGAAACTTAGTATAACATTGTGACTAACATTTACAAAACAGACATAATTCTGTAAGACCCAAAATGAGTGACTGAGACCATAAATTCATTAGCCAAGTGTTAAAAGAGGTCAAGTCAGAAAGCTGTTTTCCAATAGACTTCGATAGGACCAGAAGTCTTTGGCAGCCACACCCTTCAGATAGAAGGCAAGTTAAGGCACTTCTGCATCGGCTTCATTTTTCTGACCTATAGGTAACATCCAAACAAATGAAGCCAATTTGCTGCCTGTACTTGTAGTTTTGATGTTTACTGCTAGTGTATTTATCTGATTACTGCTATGGCCTACTGTGTGATGTAGGAGTTTGAGATACAGTTTTGGTGAGAGAAATTCTAGTTTCATGAGTCTTATGTAGCTGTAATTAGTGGGTATCTCTGTCCAAGGGTCACATACACGGTGTTTATTGATGCAAGTAGCTAACCAAGCTTGCTAGCATTAAACACATTAGCACCTTCTCGTCCAAATATGGTCACTGACTCCAAAACAACAACAAAAACAACATGGTGGCAGACAAATGCTGGCACTGGGACACCTTGCAGTGGCTATAAAATAGCTTCTTAAAAAACATTCCAATACTGTCAACTCACCACGAGCTGTTCCCATGACAGGAAAAACATTCATATCTTTGTCAAGCTAGCTAACAACTCCAATAAAATGTCATCCAGCTGCTAAATAGATTTTAAATCCATCATTTTAGCAGCCACTTTGAGAGTTGGGAATTTTCTTTTTTACTTTCCCCCCAACACGCCATTGTTTTCCGACATTATGACCACCCGTAGTGAATAGAAGAACACCTACTCCTTCTGAAACACCTATCTTTCGTGATTGAGATTTTTTGTAAAGACTCGAGGCAGTTTTTCCATACAACAAAAGCCTGAGTGCAAACCACAGAGCATTTTGGGCTTCATGCTTTAAAGTCACTGGCAGCTGGAGATACTCAGCACTCGCTGACTCTAACGCAGAGCTTTGAAATAGCAATCAATGCCTTTATACTGCAGGGAGGGCTTGTAAAAGTGTCACTGGGAGGAATATATGATGTCGTATTTCACTCTCCTCTGCCTATTTTTAAACACTGAGTTGTGGCTGCAGAAATGTGTACCAATTAAAGGTGATATGATGTATTTTCTGCCTTGTTCAGAGACTCATTCATCACTGTGGACCAAAAAGAAAATTGCACTTACTCTTTCACCCCCTTTCCTTCCTCTGCCATTTGCCTCCTCTACTCCTCACCCCCGCTGTTCTTGTTCACTGTCTTGAGTAATTTACGATACACCGGTAGTGCAACCTTCTGGCAGAAACTGCAAGAGCAGCCTGCTCTCTCTCCTGTCAACTAAATAACCTTTTACAAAAGACCAAACTCAGCCAAGTCATCTGCTGCCTCACATTAAGAGAAGACAGAGCTGGACAGAGACTTGATCTACCTTTAGGGAGAAGAAAAGGGGTAAGGGGGCAGATGCACTCCACAGACTGAGCTGAAATATGGGAGCAAAGGTCGATCGTTATAATTTAAATCAAAATAATTACTTAAATTTTACGGATAAATGAAAATGTAAAAAGTAAATAAGGGACAGGAGAAACACCCTTTATCTGTGTAACGAGTGTTGAGGATGCACAGTTTGTCCAACAGAGGGCACTCTGCACCGCCCCCGGTGGCAACACCATTTTGGAGCGCTCCCAACGCAATAACCAGCTCATCCCAGCAGAACCGAGTAAATAACTAATTACGCATAACAAATGTTAAGAAAACCTGAGTATGTTGCGTGTGTCTGAAGGGGAAAATTTCCGCCAATATATCGGAATATCGTATTTTTAAATCATCAAATATCAGTATGAGTTTTAAAAATCTTATATCAGCCAGGCTCTGCTCCATATACTAGTTAATATTGTAGAATATATGTAAAATGCAGATGAATGCAAATGTGCCTTAACCCTGCATTTTTTGTATTAGCCGGCAGAAGGTGAGTCCTTTTTAGAAAAGTCTATGAGTAAAACTTATTTCTTACTAGCTCTATAACCTCAATAAAACTTTCCTGATGAGTTTATATGCTCAGTTTCTATTTTAGGGTCATTTTTAATACAGCGTGATGTTCATTTTGTATGCTTCCATTGAGAGTAAAGTAGACTTCAGGGTGTGGCTACCCTGTGGATGTCAAGTTGATGCCACATGAGCATGCAATGTTCGGTTTCTCATTCAGAGCAATCTATCACTTGTTTAATCTGGTTTTAAAACACAGTGATGGCAACCACAGAAATGCTCATTCGAGGCTTCAACAGCTCTTCACTAACCGATGGGTGATGTTATGTACTGTAAGCTACAGCCATCTTTACTGTACAGTCTCTAGGACTTTCTTTGCTTCCGTTCTATATTTACAGCAATTTTCCGTCTCCTGAAAAGCCCCGTAATTCCTCTTCCTCACTATTTTGGCCTCTTGACTAGAAAGCACCAGTTTCCCTCATTTGCCTTCACTCTATGATCTGCTTTGTGGCTTCTATATTGGAAATACCCAGAAAATTAAATCACAGAGGAGTACTTTTAAGAGTAAAAATAAACCCCAACAACTTTATTTGTTGATTCTATATCCCTGCACTGTCTGCATCTTGCTTATTTAGATGTGTGTGCAATATTTGCTGTATATCTGTAGTTCATAGCCTGCATCGCATTCCAGCTAGCTCTCTTTACACCCCCCTGCAACTGGCACACTATCAAGTATAGCTGAAATAAATCAACAGAAGCTGTAATTATTACTTCCAAGAACAGAGTTGTGTGCCTCTGCTGTTGCTACTGCTGTGTTTCCTAGTCACCGAGATTCTGTCTGTGTGTGTGTGCTGCAGTTGCGGTGTGTTCCCAGTGTCTGCCGACAGAGGATTAATCTCCCCAGCTGAGGCAGTAGCTAAGGTCAGCAAGGGAAATATTTCATAAGTGTCAGCTTGGCCCGTAGCCCTCAACGCAGAGCTCGAAAATGAGAATGCACAGTCGCATAACAAACGGTTGTGTGTGACTTTGCACAGCTCACATGGAGCACTTTGGGGAAGGGGGGAGGGGGGGGGGGCGTTGATATATGGCAGTGCTTCACTTTCATGTATTCATCCTAGCCAGTGAAATACTGCCAGGGACAAGCACGGTGCTTTGTCACCACAAGGACCCAACCGAGAAAAATATTTTTGACCACACCAGGTCTACGCCTGGAATGTGTTTTCCATTACCGCCTGCTTTCAAACTACAGTTTTATTCTTTATGGAGAATTAATAAAAGTAAATGCCTGACCACATGTAGTTAAACTCAACAAAGCAGGCAAGCAGGTTTTGCAGCAAAATGTGTGAATACTGTGTTGTCTTCAGTGTGCCCATGTTTTTCTTTCGTGTAGCCACATTCAAATTCAGGACTTTTGCCCGAGATGCTGAGTTTTGACTCATACTGTGGATTTATATTTGAACGGTTTCGTTTACATTTGCATATTTTAGTTTTTCGTCACTGTTCTGGTTCGATTTAGGCACCAAAACTACTTTGACAGTTTTAGGAAACGCTGTAGTTTGAGTTAACAGAAACCTTTCCTAACTTGCCTACTTTGGAAAGGCGATGAGTTGAACGTAGGCATCTCATTATGCAGCCGCTGCTGTAAAAACATCTTTGTGCACTGCAAACCAACATATCGATAACACAGGATTGAAGCAGGATAGTTTAAAATAAATTCTCGTGCTTTTTTTTCCAGGTAGTCTGAAAATGGTTTTGAGAATTGACTTGGTCATAATGTCTGTACTTAATACTCTTATGTTGCAAGTTTTTTTTTTTCCTGCTCCTGCAGTGACCCGGCTTTGGCAAGATTTCCCAGAAAGATTAATGGCATGGGCGGGCTGCTTTAATGACTTGTTTGATGTGCCAAGCCTGAAAGGTGTTGATTTACTTACTGTTCACACTGATAGGCTTTTAATTGAGCGATACCATCACTTGTCACATCAAAGCCGTGGCAGCTGACATGACTTGGCCCAGCAGGTTGCGATGACTGACATGTACTGCTGCAAGCTCCAGTAACTTTTGTTGTTCATCAGGTCACAAATGCCAGTGAGTCACTTTCTCAAATAAGCCTACTGGGGCTAAGTGTGAGCTGCTAGGCTGAGCAGCTTTTTCTTTTCTTTCTGCAAAACTCAGCTTGATTTTCTTTATGGGAAAATCTGCTCTGGTTTTGATTCT
>VOQJ01022800.1:2869-21921 GCA_015052665.1 Apistogramma diplotaenia | reverse complement strand
GATGTTGGGGGTTGGGGGGGGGGGGGGGGGGGGGTAATTAGTATGAACCTGCAAAATGTACTGATGAGAGGGGAAATTTCTTGGAGTGAGCTAATGCATTAATTTATGAATAAAGATACAGACAGTTCATTTTAATAGTAACTGGCATCTACCAAGAGCAACAAAAACTAATGGGTCAAAAATGAGCAGACTCAGTGAGGGTGTGTTTGTATATATAAAACACACACACACACACACACACACACACACACACACACACACACACACACACACACACACACACACACTTAGTCAGCTTGCTGGGGCCACAAACTGAAACTCTAATATTCAGATGATAACATTTGGAAAATAAAAATCCTTCAGGAAGTCACAAAGCACGAATGAATGTGCAGGTGGCCTGAACATGCAGAGTGTGTAAAGGTATTACTGTGGGATT
The DNA here is from genome assembly GCA_015052665.1 of Apistogramma diplotaenia. Lineage (NCBI taxonomy): Eukaryota > Metazoa > Chordata > Actinopteri > Cichliformes > Cichlidae > Apistogramma > Apistogramma diplotaenia. Next base: position 21,485 of record VOQJ01022800.1, on the reverse strand, counting down.
AAAGACCCAGACAGTCAAATGTTCTAAAAACTTTAACATTTAATTTTAACATTTCAACAATTTAACTATAATTTTTTTATGGTTGAGTGGATGATTGAATGGGAAACCAGATGGCTGACTGACTGCTGAGTGATTTAATCTTAGGTGAAAAGGCTGACTACTTAGGTAAACAGGTACCACGCGGTAGACTAAATCACTGCTTTGCTGACCAACTAAAAATTGCTTAATTCACTCCACAAAGAAACAGACTATTGCAACATGATAATTAAGTGTTTCTAATCACAATAAAAGCCCACAAAACCAAACTGAAGGGAACAGGAAATGCTTCCTTTTCTTCAGATCACTGAAATTGAAGTGAAGCATGTAGTCACTTTGTAATGTCACATTAAAGAAAAAAAACATCTGAGATTAGCTTGTGTACCTTCAATGCTGCCTGGTTTCTCTGCAATACGGATCTGTCGTTCTGGAACGACTGGTTCCCCCTCAGAATTGCCAATGTCAGCTGGGATGAGAGGCAGGCAGGCCTTCTCCTCTTCCTCAGAGCGAGGGTAGTACAGAGGGAGTAACTTCTTGTACACCGACTGAAAGAACACAAGAATGTATATATTACTGATTAATATGCACACGGCTGTATTAGTTTAGGTGGCTTTAAATAAGAAGAACTTGTAGGTGCAGCCTTTCATGACAGCCAGCATCGACGAGTCTAAATTAACAGTGTCAGTAAGCTTTAACCAACGTGCTTGCTGAGCAAACAGGGCTTCAAACCCTGACTTCACACTTTCTATGCTTGCATGACAGTCTCGCTTCAACTGGCCAAGTGTATGAATATGAGAACGTAAGAGTAGCAGGACATAAAGTTTGCCTCCAGCTTTCTTTTGTCATTCTCTGTACAGCCAGTTCTGTCACTTTGTATATACACACAATAGAGTGAAACCACAAATGCCATAAAGAAAATATAGTCCAAGAGCACAGGGACCATTACCATTTGGAACAGCTATATGTGGTTCTCTTACCATAAAAATGAATGCTAAATATAGCTGCCATTTGTGTTTTATTTTTTCCCTCCAAATCAGCAGAAACTAAAGTCATACAAACCTCTTCAGTGTCTGAAACTGCAAACACCACCGACTCTATGCTGTTTCCATGATTATCCAGGAACCTCCGCACTGTCCCTGCAAACACATCACAACACAGACTGAAGACACTGCAAAAGTCAAAGATTTTTACAAACAGAGAGCAGCAAGTAGTTTTTTTTAATGTTTAACAAGTAGATTAAACAAAAATGTGTAATTTCCTGCAGTGGGGAGATCTGGACATGTGTGCAGGTAATACCTGAACAAATACTTTGCAAACTTGCAGAATAATGACCACATATGGTAGTCACACCTTTGCAGTATGCATGTATATTCATGAAGGTTACTCAGTTCAGTTTTTGTTAAAGATTGTGCTGATTCATCGCTGTGACAGTAGTTTAAAAACATTTGAGTGCATCCGGGTGGCTTTTTGTTTCTTTTAGCAGATAAAGATTTTTACAGAGATGGGAAGAGGCCACATTAATAAACTTACAAAGAGATAAAATTAATAGAGGAGAACAGAGTTCAGCTCATTGGTACGGCCCTCCACAACAGTCCCCACATAACACTAATCATCTATGACCAGGAGGAAATGTGAACATACCAAAAAATGGCTTTAGATGCACATATGACACTAATAAAAAGCTGTGCATGTTTTTGCTAATAACAAGTGTGTGTCTTACTTAAAGCGATGTGTGTTGCGTCCTCCAGAGGATAACCTCTTTTGGTTGTGGTCACCACACAGAAGCCAACTGATGCCATTGACTGCTCTCTGTGGCGAAAATGAAGAAACTGAGTCTCATATTTTCATACCACCAAAACACACAGAAACCTTCTGTTAGGATTTTTTAAACAAAGTTATCTTATCATTATTCTTTATTTATATTTACTTTTTTTTATGTTCAATGCAGAAATAATCAGTTATTACAGCAGATTTTACAAAGTACAAATTTGAATTTTTATACTTAATGATTTTTTTAAGACACTCAGAGCTGCAGGGTTTAATAATGTATCACTGGCCGTGATTTACTAACAGTGCATAGGCACAACTCTGTGTGAACTGCGGGTACAAATATTTCATGCACAAATCAATGATCTATTATTAATTCAGATTTTTTTTGCATTTTATGAAGAAATTCAGAAGTCCCTCTGACCATGTGTACATACAAATGAGGGTCCAGCTGTCTATTAAACATTAATCTTTAAAACTCCCACTACTATCCCTCATAATAATGATAATAATTTAATTTAATTTTCAAAAACATCAGAACTGACAAAATGGTCAGAATTACAATAAAAAAATGAAACTGCATGAAAAACAAACCAAGATACTAAATGGAGAGGTGCAGGTTTAACCTTAATTTCAACATGTAATTAATGAGTTTCACATCACTGATATTATTTTGTGAGATGAAAACCACAGCAGTGAAAAGTGCTGTGTTTCTATATTAAGTTTCGGACTGAGACGAGGGCTCAGGGACTCGTTGCGGGTTCTTACGCAGCCAGCTGCATGATGTTTCTGTAGCAGCTGTACAGCGAGCTCTCTGCTGCAGTCCTGTATTTGGCTTTATACTTTGGTCCCACCGTGTGGATGATGAAGCGCGCTGCCAGGTTAAAGCCCTTGGTCAGCTTTGCCTCCCCTGTCCGACATCCTGCACAAACATACAAATGAAAATTATCATTTAAATCTTATGACAGTAAATGTGTGTGTTAGAGCTCCTACAAGTGGGTTTATAAAAAGGAAAACCATGTTTTCATTTGAAAATTAAATTTGCTGATTAAATTTTCTGGTACGGTGGCAACACACAGGGTTCAGTTTTTGAGCATCAGCTTCTTCAAAGAAAGCCTCTTGCTACAGTATGTCACCGGTATTTTGGTGTTCAGAAACCAGTTTGTTGTTTACTATAAATTATCTAAAAAGTTAAATTACAGGAAGTACACTTCTGCTGGGGTTAAATTTGGATTTGTCTCTTGAGGATCAAAGGTCAAAGTGGGCAGAGGAGTAGACTGATCCCTTTCTGTGTCTGGGAATAATGTTTGAGATTATTTTTGTAAACTGAGTTTTAGCAAAACCAGTTCAGAAAAACTTTTTTAATCCAGTAGACAAACCATAAAGAAACACTGCAATTCTCTCAAGGAAACAACATTTACAATATAGATTAACCAGTGCAGTCTCACTCCACTTTGTTATTTTGATGTTTTTTGGTGGGAACTCAGGCACATTTTATGAAATGTGTCCTTTGATTTCTCTCAGGAACTGTAGGAGCTTTAGAAAAGTTTAAAGTACTGTCAGCCTGACACCAGGTGACTGGTCATATCTAATACACTGATGTCTCTGAGAGTCAAATTCAAGTCAAGTTTTTGTTGGAAGACAAAGTTTATCCCTTCGGGTCCACCTTTGAGTTTCAGCAGTTCGTCTTGGAGCTCAGGCCCTGCCAGCTGATGGATGCTGTCAGACACGGGGTTCTTGTCGTTCAGCGACTCGTTGCTGGTGTTCACAACAGCGGTGCAATTCAGCAGGGCAATGTCACCAGCACTGTTGGAGAAAGAAAAGAAGAATCAATGGTAAATATGAATGATATTTACATTTGAAAGTTGTAGCTGTGAATCCATGACTAAGAAGCTCTCAATACAAGTGGCACATGGACAAACATCCAAACGTAGTGCAAAAAAATAAATACCAAAGTTCGGGATTAGAGCTAACTGAGATAACTCCAGGTTTAACCAGGGGATTTTTAGTGTTAACCAGGTAGTTCACTTCTTACTGGGGTACACTGCCACATTACCATTCCTAAAACATCCCGTGTGTGAACTTAGTGTGGACACAATAAAGTCAATAGATTCTAAAGAACAGTACGAAATCGGTTTTTATATTTTCTCTTTACTTGCTCTCAGGCAGGTTAACAACAACAACAACAACAACAACAACAACAACAGGTGTGCAGCTGAACAAAGGAGGCTACAATTGTCTTTCATTTCATTTCATTCATTTACAGGAATACACAACTGCAATTACAGTGACATTCACCATGTCTTAATTACAATGATGTGTCTATCACCACAGCAGTCTGCACTGTTGACAGCTTTCCTTACAGGTTTTTGACAGAGTTAAAACACGAGGCATTTACAGTGCCCACATACATAGAGGTTTTTTAATGTTAGGAAAAAGCACTATACTGTATGTGTATCCTACCACACATACACACTGCTTTAACTGCAGCAGTTAGACTGAAATATGTATTGTGTTTTCAACCTCTTCATAGCGCTCTCAAAATATTGTTTCATGGATAATAATCATCCATGTTTATGACTCATTTGCACCATCTTTTTTGTAATCATAGTTGCAGCTAGATGTGTAAACCCAAGGCTGGCTTATCATTTTGATAACCACCTTTGTAGGGCTGCTTAGTCGGGGTGCTGAAGTTAGGGTAAGTGAAACAAAGATATCCGTGTAACGTGAAAACGTTTCACAGTAAAGGCCCCAGACGCGGCCAATCCAAAGTACCAGAAAGAGGAAACTTCCTCTTTGGTAATGCGGGTTTGATACTTAAGGCAGTTACTTCACATAACGAATTCTCAAGAGTATAAAAAAAAACTACATCTGCACTGTGAGACTGTATAGAAAAAGTCATTCTCAGCAGCTAATGTTGTGTTGTTGCACAGTCACTTGAATTAAAAGCTGAAAATCTGCACTTTGACTCCACCTTCATTTTAAAATCTACTGTTGTGGCACAGAGAGCCAGAATTATGAAAGAAGTCACTGTCCAAACATTTCCAGACCTAAATGTGCTTTAGGCCTGATGTACACGCTCAAATTTATGTGTCATTTATTCACTGTCAGCAACATGCCCCAATCACGGTATTTCACTCAGGTTTGCCCAGTGGTAATCAACAATTATTTTTTACCTTCTAATATTAACCGTGATTGAAAAACCATACGTACATTTGGCTATACTTTGGTATAATACTTGTTTTGATACATGAAGTCAGTTCTTTGCTCAGAAACCCTTCAGTCTGAGTTCAGAGAGGACAATAAGGAAACACTCAAGCATGTGTTGACAATGTTTGATCCGAAGATGGATTCAGCAAACAGACCGAGATGGAAGAGCTCTTTTTGTTCAGCGCATTCTTCCTGGCTCAACTACAGATGAGTCACCAGCTAACGTCAAACAGGATGCCTGCGAACACCAGCAAGAAACATCATGTTGCAATTCCCTGTTCCTGTTTTATCAAGTTCTAGCTTCTCCTGTATAAAGTCATACAGAAGTCATATCCAAAGCTAATGAAACACCATCTCCCCATTTACAGAGCAGAATCACTAAAAGTGCTCATCTGTGACTTACCACTTATTCATTAATACCATGAGTTCATTTTAACATGATAAAAACAGTAACACATTGACAAATTTGTCACATGACTATAGCAGCAACAAACAAGTCTTACAGGCAAAGAAACATTCCTGCAAGATTGTGTGAAGATGTTCAGTGTGGCAACACTTTGAGTCTCAGTGAAAAAGATGAAGAAAATAAGAAAAGAAAATGTATCTACAGTTATGTGGAACTTCTCATGTTTGCTCAAAAGTAGCCCTCTTCTTAAATTTTAGCTGCTAGAAAATGAAAAGGAACCACTGCTCGAGGGTTCTTGAGTTCCAGTCATGTTATTGCAGCAGGAATGTGCATGCTCTCGATGCCTGCTCAGGGAACGGCTGGTACAACAAGGATCCTCAAGACAAACAGCTGCCCAGTTGGGCTCCGGAGAGTCATGAGTTTTTCACACAAAGAGGATTTACGAGGTTATGGAGTCTGAACTGGTCTGCATGAGCACGTGGAGCGACAAGCAGCATTTACTACGACTAATAATCCTGATATTTATCAGCTCAGGCATGTGAACCAATATACTGTAAGCACCTGGATCCTCACGATTGGTCACTTTTTCATGGCAGCTTTATCTAAATGCATCATACAAAAAGCAGTTTTCTGTCTTTTTTTTTATCATCATGACAGAAAAAAAACAGCAGAACTACTCAAATCTGTTAAAGCTAAAGGTAAACACACTTTCAAACTTTAGTTATTTCATTGTAGCATTTTTATTTAAATGATTATATGATTCTCTGATATGATTTCCTATCTTTGTTAAGCATTTCTGTGCAAAAGCGTGGCTTACGTGACCACTTTTAAAGCTGGCAGCCTGAAGAAGCAACATTTATACCCAGCAGCAACAATGTGAAGAAACAGAGTGACTCACAAGAGGATGATCTTGCGGTTGATGTCTGCTCTGAAGGGGAAGGGTGAGGGGAACGTCTGGGTTAGCATGCTGTTGCTCCGGACCAGCCGTTTCTCTTCGCCAGCCTCGTCTAGCTGCTGCTGCCATGTGGGAAGAGTTTGGATATCCACAAACTGGGAGCGGGCCCCCAGAGGATCCATCCCCATCTGGCACTGCAACCTCAGACAGGATCACCAACTAACCGTGCTGCAAAGAGAAAAAGAGAAAGTCATTTGCCCCTTTCCTGTGGGTTCCTGTGGCGTTGACAAAAACAAACAAACTAGATGTTATGTCTGTTTTTTTATAGTAAAGGTTGTTTGGAGAAGCTCTGAATTTTGTTTCATTTTCATATATAATTGAGCAGTTATCCACTTTCTTCAGGGTATACACTTAAAGATCAGAGAGCCGGGTTCACCCTGGACAGGTCACCAATTTGCTGCAGGTGTAACAGAGAGAGACAGACAACCATTCCTGCTCACATCTACGGCAAACTCAGAATCACCATTCAACCTAAACCCTTACATGTCTTGGGACTGTGGGAGCAAGCCACAGTACCCACGCAGACAGAGAGCCCATGCAAACTCCACACAGAAAGGCCTCAGCTTGGATTTGAACCTTGGACCTTCTTTCTGTGCAAATACTGTAAACATTCATGTAATGCATGTTCTGTCAATGTCTGTAGTAGATGCATATTTTTACTATGTGGGGGAAACAGAACCTGTTCCTCAACCTACATAGGTTTTACTTTTCTCTAGGTCTCGAGGCAATTTGGAAGGAGTACAAAATATGAATCTAAGCTGTGCAAATGCTCCACTGCTCTGAGTTCACCATCACTGCTTTGGAAATCACAGCACAGGAAGATATGCCAGCACTGACGGCCAACCTCTATCACAGCACAAACCTTAACTTGGCTGCAATCAGCAATGGCAGGCATCTTGGTTCACTCTTCAAACACTTAAAGGGCCTCAGCCATAATTATTCAATCTAAGGTTTCCCTGCATTGAAAAGTCAAGATGTCTGCCACGAAACAAGTCCAGGGATTAGACAACATGAAACCAGAATACGCAGCGTAATGCTAAACCTGTCAAACTACATGCACGGCTGTCACCAGTCTGACTGTAGCCACACAAACAAGAGAGTCTGATTTAAGGGAAAGTTACCAAGAACCACACATGTAATAACATTACCACCAGATAAGCGCAAGTACAAAAATGTCAGCAGTTCCTTTATTCAGAAATAATACCATGTCACGAGCGGAACACAACTCGTGAATCTTAAACAAATTCAGTTTAACAGGGAAGATGTTTTAACAAGCTCATTTAGTCTCAACACTATTCAAGAACAAAACTGCGAATTTTCTGCTCTTCTTGCTGCTAGTTTGTTGTACCTTTGCTCGGTTTCTCTCCACCGTATAGTTTTGCAGCACTTTGTGGAGGGGGTATGGCTCTGCAACAGCTGCACTTAATTAAAATAAATAAAACATGTGTGATATACGCGTCTTTTTCAAGAAATTAACCATCCACCTCTTACCAAGTCAACTTCTTTACCTTCATAAACACCTTTATGTCAGTCCTGAAAATGAATATTTTCTTAATAAATCGATAGTGCACTTTGTTCAGTTTCAAAAACCAAACAGGCAGTTACCTACCTAGCAATGTATTTCCTCTACACAGAGGTGCTATCACGCCAAAAATACAAAATAAATAATGAATAAATCTTGACACGACACTAAATATAATCAAAACGTGATGTTCTTCCACTGGGTCCTCATACTAACAAGCAAAAATAGCGCAAAGCCAGTCAAAAAAATATTCTTAAAGTTCCTAATACAGGGATTTACACATTTAGCAACCATGCTAAAAGAAGATTGTTGCGGTGAAAAGTCTGCTATGTTAATCATATTAACATCCTGTTAGGTATTTCAAAATAAAACTCTTGAACAGTGTGTTTTCCCTTGATTATATTTATTCGTTCAATTCTATATGCATATTTATATATCTATATTCAACTCTCAAAATAGAGCTAATAAGCTGCTTTGGAGTAATAAAAAGTATTTTTCTGCCAGGTGATCAGATGAAAATGAAATGTAGTGACCTGTACCAAGATATATAACACATGTATGATTCATGTAATAAAGTAGGTATGTACCTTAAAATGATTAACGCTAAAATTAGATCTGCTTTTAGTTCTTCTTTTTTTTACACTGGAGTTTTCAGGTGTCCATGCTGCACACTGGATTGTGGTTTCAAACGAGATGTAATGCCACAAGATCATGTTCGTAACTTTGTCATAATTAATATGGCCTTTCAACTATGTTAAATGATGCTTCATGATGCTTTGTTGTGCTCTTCATATTTTTCTTCTTCACTCTGATGCTTTGTCACGCCCACACTGTCCCGTCAAATTATCAAAGGATTTTATTTTGTATGAGTTAGACATATCAACTTCCCGTGGCGTTCACGTTTCTTTTCTGGCTCTTTTTTTTTTCCGGTTCGAGTCAGCTGACTAACGAGTTTAAAAAAATAGAAACGCTTCTGCTGTGGCATCGGTGTGACGTCACTTTAATGCTGAAAAATAAGAAGCAAAACTCATTCACTGTAAGCCAAACGTGTCTGACCACAAATTAAATAAACAAAAATATTTGTGTGTAACGAGAAAAACGTATTATTTTATTTTGGATTGGATAAATAAATAAAGTAACTCCTTTTTTTCTGGTATTGCAGTCAAAAGCAACAGAAGGAGGGCAATCGAGAAACAAACACAAACAAACCAGACAGGTTCTTTAGCCCACAGTTGCTGAATATTGTTAATATTGTTAAAAACACTGTATTTCTGTATTTATTTGTATACCTAATTTTACAGACCGTGCTAACGTTGCACGGTCTGTGTTTTTATAGCGATGTGTGATTGATTGATTAGGTCTGAAACAGCAGCGCAGGATAGTTTGTGATAGCCGCACTTCAGAGGTAAGAGAGCAAACTGAACGAACACAGACGCTTTTTACACTGATGAAAGAAACGTTAACATTGTATATAAGGCGTAGATACATACATTTATGCTATGGTTTATTTCATTGAGTAAAATTATCCAAGAGTTTTACCACGTGGGTTCAATAACCCACGTTAGCTGCGTTTAGGTGCACTCGATTTGTGTACAATTTGTCTGTGGAGGGGCGGGGTTTAATGGTTGTCTGGTTGGCTCAAGGGCTCGAAGCGCCAACTGCTGACGCTTCCTGAAGTCTTGCGCACCAAAACGAACGTACCCTTTACTGTGAAGCCCATCGTGCCATACTTCGCTACACATTTACTAAAAACCTCCGTCTTCTGGCGTATTATTTTAAACCAGGATATTCAAATTATGGTGCAGAAAACGAAGGAATTAACCTGCAACGTTAAGGTGACACAGCAGGAGTAAAAGCAGTAGTTCGAGCTGGATAGACACTTTATAAACAATTTGGAAATACTACACATTATTAATTTCAAATAGCACGCTAAGATCGGCCATATATTAAGAATGCCGGGCCCTGTGTTGGTATAAGGCTGTAAAGCTTGAACTTGTAAGCTGTGAGGTGTTAAATGGGTCACACAGTGTCTTAATGCATCACAGTAAAAATGGTAGAGTACACAGTAAGTTTAGATAACAGGCGCAAATTACAGTACCGAATAAATCACCAATATACCCCAGTATGTATATGTTTGAGGATTCATGAGAAAACATAGACATTTTTAATGCTATGCTCCAGTGTTGGGCGACATTTGCCAACATTGGCAGACTTGCAGAGAACCAGATCCTTAAAAATTACCAAAATTTAAAATGGTTAATGTTTTTCGCAATGTTTAATTGTTTATTCCTTCTTTGGGAAGTCAGTGTTTAAAATCAAGTCTTTCCAAATCGTCCTTACCTATAACATAACCACCACTGTGGGCTGATGTAAGGCATCAAGACCACGGTCAGCCAGTGCTGATTTTGGTGGATGATGATGCTGATTTTGAACCTGCTGCCAGGTTCCTACTGGAACAGCCTGAAACCAGTATGAAGGCTGTCAAAATAGCAAAGCAAGGGCAGAATGATGTAATGCGTAATAACATCTGGGTGTAATGTTCACGATTCCACATGCTGTTGGCCTTTTTTGTGTGTTCTTGATGAAAAACTTCCAGTATAGTCATATCCACGAAAAGTAGGTTTCAATAAGACAAATAAAAAGCAGTGAATGGTGAATGGTGTGATCATTAAGTGTTTCTCCTGTGCTCCTGGTGTGAAACAGGATTCAGCGTCACTTTAGGCTGCCGGTCATGGGTTTGACCAAGCAGTACCTACGCTACGTTGCCAGCGCAGTTTTTGGAGTAATCGGTGGCCAGAAAGCCAACATCACATATGTGACCCTTCGGGGAGGGGAGCGGGGGCGCTACGTGGCCGTGGCTGCATGTGAACACGTTTTCATCTGGGATGTTCGAAAAGGAGAGAAGGTGAGATTCAGGCACTAGAACAGGTACCTTTCCTTTTAGACTTTGTCTGTTCTTGTTTTAACTGTTCTCCGTCTGCGTGTGTAGGTGTTGATCCTGCAGGGCCAGAAACACGAGGTGACTTTCCTCTGTCCTTCACCTGACGGAGTCCATATTGCCGTGGGTTACGAGGACGGCGCAGTGAGAATCTTTAGCCTGCTGAATGGTGAGAGTAACGTTTCCTTCAACGGCCACAAGTCTGCAGTCAGCATCATGCAGTATGATGCGCTCGGGGCGAGGCTTGTTACTGGATCAAAAGTGAGTATGGCAGGTTTTTCCTTGGTTTTGTTAAGTGTTCACATGCTTGTGACAGTGCAGTTACACAGAAACAAAGTTATTTTTATAAATGGAAGATACATCGGAGGTCACATGTTCGAGTGGTTTTCTTTGCCCTTAAAAATGCTTTTTTGGACAAGACTTGAATTGTTATAGCTTGTGTTAAGCATAATTAATTCCTTTTTCCTCCCTTAGGACACAGATGTGATTGTGTGGGACATCATTAATGAGTGCGGGCTGTACCGGCTGAGGGGACATAAGGACGTCATCACGCAGGCCCTGTTCCTCAAAGACAAGAACCTCCTCGTCACATGGTAGTACACCTTTCATGTGCTGCTTTCTCTAGATCATTAATGCATCTGTAAATTGCAGGTTTTAAAAAGAAATCTTTGCATTAAAAACACTGAACACATGTTACTTGTGTGTGGACGGCTTTCTGAGTTCTTTCAGTTTGTGCTTTTATTTCTTTTGATGCAAACTGTTTCATCTTATTTGTGTCATTTTTCAGCTGTTTGTTTAAGAGCAGTTAAACCTTTAACAGAATTTTCTGCCTCGCTGTGTAGCTCCAAAGACACTTTTGTGAAGTGGTGGGACTTGGATACGCAGCACTGCTTTAAGACCATGGTGGGCCATCGCAGTGAGGTGAGAGACCTTATGCATACTATATACTATATACTATATATATACTATATATACAAAATGACCTCTTAATCTTTGCGTTCAGGTAAATTCCAGTTCCATTGACTCGGGTGTATAAATGAAGCATTTGGCCATGCAGTTGCCTTTACAAACATTTGTGAGGACTGTGTCGTCATAAAGAGATCACTGAGTTTGAGTGTGGCACTGTAACAGGATAACATGGTTTCCATGGCCACGTACTTTTGTCCATATAGGGTAGTTGTAGTAACTGCTACACTTGATATTCCCAGTAGCTTTTACTTGAGGGAAAGGGAGGCATCCTGCTGGAACTTTAATGTGTTTCCTTGCCTGGATCATCGAGGTGACTCTGCTACTTTATTCTGTGTGTGTGTGTGTGTGTGTGTGTGTGTGTGTGTGTGTGTGTGTGGTAGGTTTGGGGAATGGTGTTGTTGAACCAGGAGAACAGGCTGTTGACAGGCTCTGCAGACAGTGAGCTTCGAGCCTGGGACATCAGCTACCTGGATGAGGTGAGAAAGGACACAGCTGACCCCTTTGTCCTCGTCCTCCTGCAACAATCCAAGAGAAAGAAAACGTTTTTCTTGCTATCCCAGACATTTTGTCCTGATGTGCGATGTTGGATCATTTACTCTCCTCTATGAAGACGTCATGTGCAATGTTCCCTCCTAATTTTTCATGTGTCTGGGCATACACAAAAGCTCCCTGAGCACACCGAGGACCACGATGAGCAACGCTGTGGCTACACACCTATTATAAATATAAGCCATTCCATCTTAAAAGAAGCGCATTTCTTTTTTATTTTGGCTTGGTGAGTGGATGCCCCACTGCCCGATCGCTTAGCCATAATTGGTTAGTATTTGCGTCTCTTAACTCCATCACACTGTTCTTACCTAGCTAACCTGCACGGTGCCACAGTGCACCGGGCAGGCACGTACACTCAGTAGTATGTGATGATTGGATGCGTAGCCGGCGCACCGTATCGTATCATTGGCTGAACACCAGACACTCACTGCCTTAAACTACAAAATGGTACAGAAATAATTTTTATTGGTCTAATTAGTTTACGTTTTATGTTGGAATAAATTTTTTGCGCTGCATAAATTTCCTGCTGCGCTGAGAATGTGCGAGCAGTGCGCAATTGCGCACACGCGCAGCTTAGAGGGAACATTGGTCAACATTGGTGTTGTTTTCTGTATTGTGCCGTTTCCTGGTTACATTATTTTGCCAGTAATTTTACTGCTCAGGCGACATTAAACTGTTATTAGAGTGAATCAAATCTAGAAAAGATATTAAAGGATTTGTTGTGAGGTTATAAAAACTGTCTGCTGACGGCCTGCTCAGGAAAAAGCTGAGGGTGAGCCCAAGGTGAAGAAGGGGAAAACTCTACTGGATGATGATGATGATGATGATGAAGACCAGGAGGAAGCAGTGGATGAAAGCCTTCATGAGGTATAGTACTAGTCATTCAAGTGAGGGTAAACTGATCAAAATAATCTACATTTATAATTTTTATTGTTGAAATTTATCCTTTATTAAGCAGCATGTGTCTGAGGGATAATGAATGCTGTCACGTGTATTTCAGAACAGGCAGCTGCAGAGTCGGTTTCATTGGGATTTAAATGTATCGCCACATTTTCTTTTTTTTGTTTCAAAGTTGTTTATATATCTTCATATTTTCCAACACTGTATTCAAGTAACAAGTTTTTGCATGTGTTTAGTTATAAATTCTCTCCTGAACCATTTTTATTTCTTTCTGTTTGGCAGCGCATCCTAACTTGTAAAAAGGCCGGCTCCATCCTGAGGGAAGCCAGAGACCGAGTCGTCTCCCTGACAACAGACCCCAACGCCAGAGTCATCGCCTGTCATGTCAGTACTGACGCATCGTAACCGCTCCTCCTGACTCGGCATGAGTTGTTTGAAGAACATAGTGCAGAAAATATCAGGGATCGGTGTGATGCTTGTTCAGTTTGAGCCCATCGAGGCTGCAGTTATTTTCATCAGAAGCTGTGCGGCTATTTTTGCTTAATTGCATCAAAGGTAGTTTTGTGGCTCTCATTCAGTTTTACTAATTTAATGTGTTTTCTGCTGTTGAATGAGGTCAGTCTGACATCACTGGTGGAGGTCAGAACACACCCAGCTGTAATTGTCATCGGACCACATGGCTTGATTGTTAAATGTGATTAAAACTGGCCTTAATGGTTATAGTTTGTCAGTCGTTCCTTCAGCAGGAACTCTGAGAGTTTGTTGGGTTGTTTCCTCTCATACAGGCACAGGACCTGTCAGCATGCAGCTGATTATCAGCTAATTTACATATTAAACATGTTAGTTTTGTTAGTTTTATATACCTTCATTGTCCATTGTATTCATTTTTTTTAGCTATTAGCAATTGATGATGTACATTCTGTCTTCTCCCTCTATCAGGGCAATGACTCTGTGCTGGAGCTCTTCACTGTGCTGTCGGAGGAAGAAGTGCGTAAAAAAATGACAAAGAAGCTGAAGAAAGTCAAAAAGAAGGCCGCCAAGTAAGCACAGACAAAACCCACTGAGTCTTTAGGAGGATTTGACTGTTACTGTTACCACAGCTAAGTCTTGTAAAGCACACCTGAGACCTGTACAATGTTGTCTGCATGCAGACCAAAGCTACATTTTTGAAGCAGATTTAGACAATCATGTGTCAATAATTAATTCTTTTTTAACAAATGCATGATAGTCTCTAGATTTTTTTTTGTTGACTTGTACCCAAAGACATATGATAAGACATGTGCTCTCTGCTGAGACTTCAAACTTCATATCAATGTGGCTAATATAACGCCACCTATGTTGATTAATTCTAACACATGATACTGCAGTTGCAAGGGCAAGTGCTATTGCTACTTTTTAAATGATTATTTTAAGCTTCTTATTTAGCTTTGCGCTGCCTTCAAGCTAAAGTTTATCATACGTCCTCCCTGCAGAGCTCAGGAAGCTTCGGGTGAGGAGACGGCCGAGCCGGCGGTGGAGAGGATGCTGAAGGATGAGATCATCAGACTAACAAACATCAAGGCATCTGCTAAGATCAGGTCAGTGTGGAGGTGCATAACCACCACAGGGACTTTCCCAAGAGGCGAGAACCTTTGTTACCAGTTCTCCTGCAGGGACATGGGTCTGAATTATGTACTTGAAAAAATGAGAAACCTCTGGGGGTATATCATCATCACAGTAGGTCTTAAAATGAATTTGCTTGTTTAAAAAGTCTAAGTTCACTCAGTGACCCCATTTCTAAGCATTCCAACACAATCATCTGCAGCACAACTTGAATTTGCTCTGTTCTATTGCTGTAGTGCTGCCTGTGCATTGCTTCATATTGTCATGGTTGTTGTGTGCATTGCCACCACCTGCTGGACAGTGAAGTGCAGTTTGCTGCATGCAGAAGTGAAGTATTAACTGTGTCGCGTTTGCCTGCAAAGGAAGTGATCTGCGTAATACCAGATGATCTTTAGACTGCAGGACCATCGCAGACGACCAGCAGTCGTTAGTTCAGTGAACAAGTTCCTAAAATCAAACATGCAAAAATAGTCAAATTTATCCAATTAAACGCATGAGCTCTTAACATCAGCAGACAGACTTCAAACTAGGTGAACACATATGCAGGCGTGTTTCTAGGATTTCTTAAATGGGGTGGTGGATCTTCACCGGAGGAAGTCTGCACACCCTTCTCTAACTCCCCACGTATGTGCTGTGCTCCTCTCAGATGGGTGGACTGCCTGTCATGTGCAGGCGGTGAGTTGAAGGTGGTGCTGCTGCTGCAGAACAACACAATCGAAACCTACAGCCTGAAGACTGCAGACAAGACCCCCGTAGCCAATAAAACAGCTCGCCTCACACTCGGGGGACACCGTACAGATGTGCGCACTCTGGCCTTCAGCTCGGACAACCTGGCTGTCCTCTCCGCCTCCGGGGATACTGTCAAAGTTTGGAACAGGTGACACTGATTTAGATTTAGAGTTTTATAATTAGGTTGAATTCATTTAGTCACATTCAGTGAACAAGCCATTGCATTTAGTTGTTGCTTTTCTAACTGTCCTGCCCTCTGACAGGTCGACTCTGCAGGTGATTCGCACCATGGCCTGTGACTACGCCCTCTGCTCCCTCTTTGTGCCCGGAGACAGGCAGATAATCTTGGGAACTAAGGTATTTGGACACACACTGACTCAGACAGACACTCTGTGTAAGGCTTATAGTCAGTTTAAACCACTGCTCTCTATCAGCTACTGATGTCCTTAGTGATTTAATGGATTTGAACCATGTTGAGTTCATTTTATTCCGGAATTCTGTAATGTAACCGTGACCTGTGGGAGAGATCACAGCGTTCTTTGCAAAGTTGTAGAATTTCTTGGTCAAGAATGTTTTTTCTCTCTATATTAGAGCGGGAAACTGCAGATCTTTGAACTGGGCTCAGGAAGCCTTCTGGAAACTGTAGATGCCCACGATGGAGCTGTGTGGTCCCTTTGCCTGGCCCCAGATCAGGTAAACCTGACTTTACTCTGTCAGTGTGCCTTAGTGTCTTTAATACTTGCCTTATATTTCTGTAAGGTGATTTTTAAAAAATAAAAAAAATTCCAAAGGCTGATTTTGTTTTTGTATGCGTGTGTTTGTGTTTTCTGTTGTTGTTGTTTTTTCATTTGCTTTGTGTGTGTATCCTGTAGAGGGGGATTATCTCAGGAAGTGCAGATAAGACTGTGAAGGTCTGGGAGTTTGAGCTGGTAAAGGACAAAGAAACCATCCAGAAGTAAGTTATCATGTTGCTCCATGTTCATGAGCCAATATAATCGATTTTCATCTATTCTCATATAGTCCTTAACACCTGGAATCAGCAGGACACAGGTGTTTATATAGTATTGGACAAATTAACATAATAAATAAAAGGCCTATTTAAATGTTTTTAAAGAGTCGTTTGCAGGCAGTGACAGCCTGATGTCCTGAGCCAAGGATTCACCAAAGAATCGGCTTGTGTTTGAGATGCTTCTACAGGGCTGTTAACACAGCTGTGTTTGGAGGTCTGCTGTGAGAGAAGCAGCTGGATTGGGTTGAGAGCAGGTAGCAGAATCTGTCATTGCAAAATATTTCACGAAAACTCCTCAGATGCTTTCACAGTGTATTTTAGGTCATTTCTATTTGTACTGTGTTTCTGAGGTCTGAGGTCTGTCAAACCGAATATGCAGATCGATCCAGTGTAGCGACCAGCTGAGAGCACCTTTCTAATGTTTGAAGGCATATAGATGGAGTAGTCCACAGACAGTTGTCTGTTTCAGCTTTAGAGAGAATAAGCTGATGAAAACAGGGAAACTGTTCATTTCAACAGTTAATGCAGTGTCTTTGTTCAGACTCATTTCTTTTGTAACCTGAATACAATGTGTCTAATAATATATGGATCTAACTGTGTTTACACTACCTGTTACAGCAGGTGCACCATTTCAACACTGCTAAATATACATCAGTGTTCAATCTCACATTGAAATGATTTCTACTTGCAGATTTCTTAATAAAGATCAAAGCTGTTCAGTGGAAGTGAATGTGTGTGTTTTTGTGTGTTTGTTTGCAGACGGCTGACAGTGAAGCACACACGCACTCTGCAGTTAGAGGAAGACGTGCTCTGCGTGAAGCTTTCTCCCGACCACAGACTGCTCGCTGTCTCTCTGTTAGACTGCACTGTCAAGATCTTCTACACAGACACACTTAAGGTAGGCCCGACATACAGGATTAGACTAAAATATGTGGACCGCACAGTGGCCTCATGATACTGTTTTCATCCAAACTGCACATTCTCCCTTTTCTTGCTGCAGTTCTTCCTGTCGCTGTATGGACATAAGCTGCCTGTACTGTGTCTGGACATCTCACATGTGAGTGCTTTTGAGATAGAAAATTATTTGCTACGAGCCCCTTTGAAGCCTGGATGATAATGATGTTAGCATCACTTATTTGGCAATTTTTGCAAGACTCTGACTCAAGAAAGGTCCCGTCAGTTTTCCCTGACCCTGCGTCTCCCTTAACCAGGACAGCACGCTTATTGCCACTGGCTCCGCTGACAGGAACGTGAAGATCTGGGGTCTGGACTTTGGCGACTGTCACCGCTCCATGTTCGCTCATGACGACAGGTACTGCCCAGCACAGACCCAAACCAAACAGTCATAGCTGGAAACAGGAGTTTTTTTTAATCAGTGATGAAGTCGTCTGCAGGGCAGTTTAGTTTCCAACTCTGACTTCATCTCTGTGGTTCGGGACTCTGATCTTTGTCCTGTTAACTCGCACCAGCCTGTGACTTCACACCAGCTGCTTTTTTATCTCATCCGGTTTCTCATGTATCATCTCCATTTCTCTGTTTGATGGGTCTTTTTTGCCTTTGTTTCACAGCTTGTTTTTCAATCATTTCGTTTCATTGTTCAGGAATATGCTTCTTTGTTTAAAGTTATTCTCAGTCTGCCTTGTCTCACTTTCTCCTCCCTCCTTCTGTTTGCTCTTTACAGCGTCATGTTCCTCCAGTTTGTCCCAAAGACTCATCTCTTCTTCACAGCGGGGAAGGACAAGAAGATCAAACAGTGGGATGCAGACAAGTTTGAGCACATCCAGACACTCGAGGTAACGCACTACCCCATGAACAGACTGAACTCTTCCACTCCCCTACATTGAAACACACCATAAAAGTCCCCTCTGAATCGCAGGGCCACCATCGGGAGGTTTGGTGTCTGGCCATCAGCCCCAACGGTGACCACCTTGTGTCGGCATCTCACGACAAGTCGCTGCGCCTGTGGCAGTTCCGCTGTGGCTCCAGCAGTGAGTCAGTCCCCACTGATACAGAAACTGCTTTGC
>VOQJ01022797.1:28791-42530 GCA_015052665.1 Apistogramma diplotaenia | reverse complement strand
GTTCAATTTTAAATGACTCTCTCTAACTCTCTGCATCAAATCGTTTAAAATATTTTCACACTGAATTTACGTCACCTTTCTAATTCTGACAACAAAGAGCACAAAGGAGGTTTTCCATGACTAAATGTCTCTTTGTCCTCTAATTGTGTTTTTCTCTGTGTGACAGCTATTAACGGGTACATGTTTGGTAACCTGCCTGGAATCACATTATGCCAGCACCACGCAGTAGCCTGGCATTTGATTGGCATGGGTAATGAGGTAGATATTCATTCTGCCTTTTTCCATGGGAATACTTTGCTGGACCGCGGTCACCGCACTGATGTCCTCAGCCTGTTCCCGGCCACATTTGCAACAGCTGAGATGGTCCCAAAGGCAAATGGAAAGTGGCTGCTGGCTTGCCAGGTTAATGACCACTTGCAGGGTAGGACACCTGACCTTTGACCTGTGTTTCACCTTTGACATCCCTGCTTTGGGGCTTTGCTGACAAAAGGAATTGCATTTGCATGGGGGTGCTGCTGTTTTCTCAAAGCATGAGCATTCCCACAGCAGGGATTAGTGCCTTTACTCTAAACATGCCCAGACTTGCAAGACACTTTCTAGAACTTAGCTAAGTTTAAAAGTTGCAGTGTAGATGCAGACAGTTTACTGTTTACTTGTATATTGAGGCTGTCCAAAGTCTATTGAACATAGAATTTAGTGAGTCATCCCATGACTACAACTAATGCTTCAGAAGGATCATTCTTTTGTATTAGGCTGGGATCTCTATAATGGCTTTCTCTCATCGTTTTTCTTTGGAAAAGGGTGACATTAATTTATAATTTTATAAACCTATTTATGCTACAAAGCACACCATTGACAACTTTACATATTCTGGATTCCCTTGGATTCAGAAAATAAACTCAATTCACTGAAAGATAAGCAAGTTAAACATTTAAAATGAACTCTGGAATTTTTATCATTTTATGGACAGTTAGACCCCTGCTCAAAGGTCTATATCACAGCAAGCTTTTACTTATCTAAATTATGGTTTGTGCGTGTCTGCGTGCGTGTGTGTGCGTGCGTGCGTGCGTGCGTGCATGCATGTGTGCGTGTCTTCATCTATTCCAGCTGGGATGCAGGCCTTTTATGAAGTGAGGTCCTGTAACAGTGAGGCTGGATCCACTGCGCCTGGTGGTGTTGTAAGGGATTACTACCTGGCAGCAGAGAAAGTCCTGTGGAACTATGCTCCCTCAGGAAGGGATTTGATTAACAACAAAACCCTTACTGAACCAGACAGGTGGGCAGACATGTAAAAAAAAAAAATTAAATATGAGTGACATATTGCAGAATCCAGTCTGATTAGGGGTAATAGGCCCCATTAAAATAAAAGTTTCAGACCAGTTTTTCTTACGTAGTTATATAGTCTTGTTTCTCCATCACTGCCTACACCCCTAACCTTTGAAGGAGTCTCGGCTTTCTGTGTGCATGGCCCCTGGAAGGGGCTGATTATACTGTACATGTGCTGCTCATTCATGCTGTGAGTCTGGTTTGTTGTGTTTTGATAACTGAATTCCAAAGTGTGGGGTACAGCCCCCAGGTGGAGTGTGACGGTAATGCAGGTGAACCATGAGAAGTTGGTCGCAACATTAATAACAGGTTTCTAACCTTGTAATGAAGTTTGAAATGACTATAAAGTTTATATAATTAAATATATACATTTACATACATATTTCCACACTGAAAAGCATCTCATATTTCATAACTGGCATGGAGAGTGACAATGTAGTGGTGGCTCTTAGGTGGCAAAAGGCCAGCTGTTAATAGAGAATCATCATCACAAAGGAAATCCTTGAAGATCAAAATAAAAATGTCATAATAAAAGTTAATAAAGTACTATATGTTAGTCTTGTGTGTTAATCAGAGTTCTGTGTGAAAGTGAAGAAGATTTCAAATTACACCCCAGTTTGACAATATCTGGTGTAGATTAAACAGTCTACAAAATGATGCAGTGACCTATCTGATATGTCTGTTATTTATCGCTGACCTGACACTAATCTTTTGTTCTAAGTAAGAAAATAAGAAATTTCCGTAATTCCTTCTCAATTACAGTTTTGCTCCATTTTCTTCCTCCTACAATATCACCTCTTTCTTTGATAGTGCATCAGAGATGTTCTTTGGCAGAGATGACGGAAGGCTCGGAGGTCAGTACACAAAAGTGATTTACAAAGAGTACACAGACGACACCTACACCACTGAGAAATCAGATACTCTTGGACATTTAGGAATCTTGGGTAAGGCCTCTCTTTTTTCACCCTTCCTCTTTTATTGCATGTACACTTTCTTGCCTCTTACCAAGTTTGTCAAGCCAAATCTCAAGTTCTCTCATCTGGTTCAAGTGCTCCTCTTCGTTTCATACAGGTCCAGTCCTGAGGGCAGAGGTGGGAGACACTCTAAGAGTGTCATTCTTTAATAAGGCTGATAGAAAATACAGCATCCAGCCTCATGGCCTCCATTATGATAAACAGTTCCAGGGAAGCAGCTATGAGGATGGTGAGAAAGCACAGTTCCAGACACAGATAGCAGTGGCACAGTTACAGTAATTAAATGACTCAAAGAGGTGGGATAGCCTTTAATTCTTAGGGGGCAAGTATTCTTTCTATAAACAGAAGCTGAAAGTAACGATTAACTGTTCAGACTGACAAATGCATACATTTGCATGTGTGTTACTTAATAAAGAGCTGTTGCTGAAAGATTTGACTGTATCTGTACAAACTTAAAACAGGTAATTAATCACACAAAGTAAGAAATAAAAGTTGTACATGAACTAGAATTACTTCAAAATACAACATCAGCTGGTTCATGAATTCAATCACGCTTAAAGTGATTTTATTTTAAGGCACTAAGCAACATGAAAAGAGAATCGCTGTGCCTTTAGATTGACCAAATTATTTTACTTCTTTGTCTGCAACACTATAGGTGTTAATAAGCCAGGCTCCCACGTTGGTCCAGGTGAGAAGTTCACTTATACCTGGCAGGTGCTGGAAGGCCCATCGTTGTCTGATTCTCCCTGCATTCCCTACCTCTACTACTCTGCCACCAATCCTGCCAAGGACACTAACTCTGGATTAGTCGGACCTCTTCTTGTGTGCAGGAGAGGAGCGCTGGGGGAGAATGGAAGAGAGGTGTTGATTTGATTATTCACACATACACACTCTCTCATGTTGTGTGTATATTAGTCCCTCGTTAAAAGGCTAGAATCTTAACAACACTGTTTTGTTTCATAGGCTGTTTGTGATTATTGAATTTATTAGAACTATGATGATTCAAGGTGGCTAAGATGAGGGGAAAAACATTTATAATGAGAACTTTTTTATTTATTTTTTTAGTCTGTGTGCTGTTACAGTAGCTCAAACTCAAATCTGCAGCCCCTTAGCAGGCTCACTGTTTCTTGAATTGTGTCTCTGTTGTTTAACAGCGGGATGTGGACAAGGAGCTCTTTCTTCTTTTTTCTGTCATGGATGAAAACATGAGCTGGTATTTGGATGAGAACATTGAGAAGTTTGGCAGCACTGAGACAGACCCGGAACACGAGGACTTTGAGGAGAGCAATATGATGCATGGTAATCAGTGTGTTTGATCAAGGCATCTACCTCACTAATGAATGCTGTTGAATTGATGATTGTAGCTGGATAGTGTTACGTTTGAGACCCACTTCAGATGTGTTTTTGTTTTCTCATATCTTCATATCCTTCATATCTTCCCTTTCATGTCAGCTGTAAATGGACGCATGTATGGGAACCTTCTTGGACTGGACATGTGTTCGGGAGACAAAGTTAGGTGGTACACCTTTGGGTTAGGTACAGAAGTGGACATCCACGGTGTTTATTTTGAAGGAAACACCTTCAAGAAGCAAAGCACGACTCGGGATACTCTCAGCGTGTTCCCTCACACCACCGCCGCTGTCACCATGCAGCCAAACATTCCCGGTTAGTCTTTCACGCATTCGGATTTTGTTTGACAAATAGATTTATCCTCCACAAACTTGTTTACACAAGCTTGCATGAATGCTTTCCTGTGATGAATGCACTAATACTGACCCAGCACAAACAGGAAATCATCCAGAGAATCTGTGTTACGTTGTCCTGATGAAGTACTTATGCAAGTTCTGCTAGAGGGAAATGCCACAGTGAATGATGCTGGGCTGCAGCCAGATTTCTTTACCAGGTCATGGCCCTGCTTTTTTAATTACATGGATTTAGGTATTGCACACTACAGATCCCATTATCAGGAACAGTCTGTGTCTGTTATAAATATCAAACCAGCACCATTTCATTTTTCAAAGTGCTGCCAAGTATTTTATATTTACTGAAGAGGCCACCTACTGCTTCCAGTGACTAAAGCATTGGCTGTGCTTAAATTTCTCTTGCATAAGATTTGGTAAAACTGCAGCTGAAATTTTTTAGCGCTGATTGAATAACAACAGTGTTTTTGCGTGGCTGTTCACTCTCAAATTACATTTGTTTTCATTAGAAGCAGAATTGATGGAACGGTGATAAGGTTATGGAGACTTATTGTATTGTACTGTAAGAGTCTCCCAAGTGTGTTTCATCCATAAAGCCCAAGACAGTTTATATTTCCCTCACAGACTTACAGCATTACTGACTATATCTACTGTAGTTTTAAAAGCAATTACATTTCAAAATGCATTTCAGTGTAGAGGGGAGTGTGCTACATACCGCTGCTCTTTAGATTTGTCAGATTTCCTTTTGAATGACCATCGCAACCAAAATAGACATGTTAATACAAATTGCACTGAAATGCTCCACAAAGACCAATAAAAAGTACAATTAAGAGAAGAGCGTAGACACTTATCAGCACCCACCTGCCACTCAAAGTTGCTAGGTTTGAAGTCAGGGCTTTAAGAAGGCCACTCCAGAAGATTAATGTTAGCCTACTTTATGTTACTCTGTCCAAGTTTCAATCATCCAGCTGTTGATTTGAGGTGAATTTGAAGAATTTGGAGGTACTCCTCCTTCTTTATTGTTTCATCCACTTGGCGCAACGTAGTTGTGCCACTGGAAGCAAAACACCCCAAAGTACGATGCTAGCATCACCATGCTTGACAGCTGCTACAGTGTTCTTAGGTCTGAGAGCCTCCTTTACTCCTTGAAACAAACCTTATTAGCTTAATCTTTGTCTGACCGCATTTTGTATATCCATGTGTGCAGTTGTACATTTCAGTCAAGCTCAAATGTGTCCATTTTAAAACTCGCTTTAGAAGTGTGTTCCAGCAGTTGCCAGTGGTGACACGTCCCAACAACGTGTATATATGTACAGCTGTGTGAACTGATGATCTGGGAACCTGCAGTTGTTTAGAAATGGCTCCAAGAGACCTTCCCAACTTGAGTAAATCTACAATTCTTCTTCTTAGATCTTCACTGGCTTTCTTGGACTTTTCAATTGTTCTGAGCATTGGTCAGTCCAGTAAGTGCTGTCAAACAAATCCTTTTTATGCTGGCAGAGAGAAACCACCACTTGTCGTCAATCACGATCACTTGGCCTTGTCGAGTTAAAAGACATTGTAGAACCTTCAGCTCCACTCATTAAAAGATTTGAGTGTATGAATATATTTGCCTCTGTGAATAATTTAACAGTACAAAGAAACAACATCCATGCCCATGTTAAGTGGATTTAAACTTCTCACCATGACTATAAATTCCCTTAATGCCTCTTTAACCTTGTTTTGTTTGTTGTTTTTCCTAACAGGTGTGTACGAGGTGAGCTGCAGGGTAACAGACCACTACTCAGCAGGCATGAGGCAGCAGTATAAAGTTAAACAATGCCCAGGAAAACAAATGAAGCACAAAGACACCGAGCCAACCAAGATTGTGCGCTATTTCATCAGTGCTGAGGAACTAGAGTGGGACTACTCACCTGAGAGAGATTGGGAGCTGGAGAAACACCACGGCACACTAGAGGACAGGTGTGTGAGAACGATAATTGCAGGATGATGCATTTCATTGTTGGGGCCACAGTCTGTAATTTGTGGCATAACTTATTACTGTTTGTTAATAGAAGCAAATTGCTACTTGTCACCCAGTCCAGGCAACATATTTTTGGAAAAAGGGAAGGACAGAATTGGCTCACGCTATAAGAAGGTGGTGTATAGAGAATACACTGATGACACCTTCAGAGTTCAGAAGAAAAGGCAACCCAGCCAGCAACACTTAGAGATTCTGGGTAAGCTTAACTGTTCCTTATGTCATTTTTACTTGGAGACGACTGAAGATGGCATGCGTTTTATTTTCTCCTGTAGGCCCGTTAATCAAAGCAGAAGTAGGAGAGCAGATCGTGATCATATTCAAGAACAGCGCCACCCGGCCGTACTCGATTAGCGCACATGGAGTTAGGGCCAGTGGTGGACACATTCCTGTCAAGCCCGGTGAGAATCACATTTTAAGGAAAACTAAATGCTGGTTTATTCAAATGCAGGAGACACGAGAAGCAGTTGGATTGATGTTTGTTTTATATTCTCTGGCCTTCAGGCCACTTCATCGAGGTAACTTGGGACGTTCCTGAAAGCTCTGGTCCAGGGATCTCAGATCCTAACTGTATATGTTACGCCTACTACTCCAGCGTTGATTTCATTAAGGTACATATTTCCATGTCACATGAATTACATCGGGTAACATGAATGTTTAATTAGGAGTTGAAGCATTTGATGTTTTTCTGACTGAGTGAGTTTGCTTATGTTCAGGATCTGTACAGTGGTCTTCTGGGGCCTCTGGTGATATGCAGGCCCGGGTCGCTGATGCCTGGGGAGGGTCCCGACAGACAAAGGAGCGATGTGGAGACGGAGTTTGCTCTGCTCTTTATGATTCATGATGAAAACAAGTCCTGGTATTTGGAGGACAACATCAGGACATACCTTGGCCTCGACCCTGAAAATTTCACAGTAGACGAAGGGTTTATGGAGAGTAACATGATGCATGGTAAGAAGAGTGCATGGGGAAAGGACAGAGAGCAAACTGCCTTATCCACCAAAGAATTTAACTGTAGACTTAGTGAATGTATTAATTTTACTGTACCCAGAGGTTAAAGTGGGATTTGGCAGTTAGAGGAACCTGAAGGTTGGGTGTACATGTGCAGTGTGGGGAAAAGAAAAACTTGGAAAAAAATCCAAGCAATTTGCTTTGTGAGCTCCATTATATTTTTCTTTGTGGACTGAATTCAACAAGATATAAATGGACATAAATTGATGTCTGCTACTGGAGCCAGTCAATTCCTCAGCTTATCTGATAAGTGTGTTCTTTTTACATTGTCCTGTTCCTCTTGTTTGCCTTCTGTCTGATTCTGTGTGTAAATGTATCTGTTTCAGGGATCAATGGGAAGATGTATGGGAACCTCCACGGTCTAGAGATGAATCAGGGCCAGAAGGTTGACTGGTATCTCCTCGGCATGGGCAATGAAGTGGACATGCACACTGTTCACTTTCATGCTGAGACTTTTACTTACAAGGTTTGTTTGTGCTTTGTTTGTGGTCACACTTGGCTCACACAGAAAGAGTCAGAGCTGTTTATTCCCATGTTTCCTCCCCTCTTTTCCCCTTTCTTGCATTGTTCACTGTTCTAATGCATGCCAGATGGACCGTGTGCACCGCGCAGACGTCTTTGATCTGTTCCCTGGGACTTTCCAGACTGTGGAGATGGTGGCTGGTAACCCAGGGACATGGTTGCTCCACTGTCATGTGACTGACCATATCCATGCTGGCATGGAAACCACTTTTACTATCAAAGGTGGGTCATTGTGACGGATCTGTGTGTCAGTCTCTCATGTTCTTATGACTAATAAGATAAGTGTAACATCTCAGTTGTTTATATTTTTCAGTTCCAGAAAGCTCCTCATATGGTAAGAGCTGCTTTTTGTTTGTTTTTTAACACATATTATTTACAAATTATTGTAGTAAGTGCACAGACTGGGTGACAACTGTGTTGTTTGTCACCTAAACATTATATATAATTCAGCATAAACATGATATAACCTAATATTGTAGACTGAAAAATAAAAAATCACAGAGTGTTTTGAGTTACTTTCACAATGTGCGCCTCGTGTTATTGTTACTGATTGGAAGGTCTGCATTGCATTACAATGACTATGATGTAATTGTGACAAAAATGATTGGACACTTGTGTGTGTGTTTACTGTGAAGGTTGCAGATTTTTATATTGCATGATGGACTGAATATTTTCCAGTTGTTGACTGGAACTACACACTAAATGCAGCACGTGATTAGCAGTAAAACAGATCAACACTGGAGGATTTATTTGCTGTGGTTTCTACCACAACCTGCCATTCATTCCTCCTCTCTAGCACACCATCAGTCATGTTATGACATAAAGTATTTTCTTAGTGCTGTTATGTAATGCAGGGAGAATGTTTTTAAAGGTCATATTTCTTTGTTTAGTTAGGACTCGGTATAAGAAGACAGTCGTAGTTGTCAGGCACCCTTGTGGCACTGTTGAACACAAGACTGATGTTACAATACAAGTTTATGTGTTTACTTGACAATCAAATGCATTTCTAGAAAACTGTTAGTTAATGCTGTAATGTTATTTTCTGACTTTCTTTTTCCCTCTCTTATTTTTATTTTCTCCCGCACCACCAGGAAGTGAAAGCTCCATAAAGATGCTGCTCTCACTACTTGTTCTACTGGCTGTAGGTTAATGATGAAGGACTCTCACAACAGATTATACATGTGGATTATAACTGTGGTCACTGATGCACTTATAAAACACAGAGTGTGTGTCACTTATGTGTTTGACGGAGGTATGTATGTAAATATCAAGCAAGGTCAAGGGCAGCCAAATTATATGTACCACTGTACAATAATGTATAATGTTCAAAATGATTTTTTTTTTCATTAGGATGAAGGAAAGAAAGCATTTTACAGGTGTGGATTGTTTCTGCACTGCTGTGTCACTTTGCACTGTATTGTGTTTTTTATAAGTTCTACTGTACCAAATATTGGATTCCAAAAATGAATGTACAATAAAGACGTTTTTCAGCAGGTTTCTGATATATGCCAGTGTCAGTCCTTATTTGTCAGGCAACCATTTTTCCACAACAGTGTCAGTTTGCTCAGAGGTGCTCAACAAAAGGTTCAATCTGGCCCACTAGGTACCAAATTAATACTTTACTAGATGTGAAAATTTCACGAGACATCATTTTGAGACTAGATGTATGTTTTTATCCTTAGAAACTAGTACATCAAACAGCTCATTTTGAGCGATTTGAAGACGAAGTTGGAGAGGCAAGGCTGAGATAGTTTGGACATGTGCAGAGAAGATATAGTGAACATTCGGGACAAAGGATTTTGAATGTGGAGCTGCCAGAAAGGAGTAAAAGAGAATTACCACAGAGAAAATTCATGGGTTTAGTGAAGGAGGACATTCAGAGGTTTGGTGTGACGGATCTTACATTATGATCTTATGATTGTATTGATATATTCTGTCTTAAAACCCTAACCAGGGACAAGGTCCTTTGTTTGATGATAACAATAACAAGAAGAAGAACAAGGGAAAAAAAGAAATTAAAATCAACAATGCAAAACAGAATGTAAATGGATAACTAAATGCTTTATGCAGGTTATTTATGACATAATGAGACTGGGTGTCTGAAGTGTTCCAAGCAAGAGATTTGAGTGAGATTAAAGTTATTTTTGTATCAAAGTCAGCATTCATGGTCTGCCATACCACATAGAATTAAAAGGGTTCACGCATTTCTGATTTATAATAGCCGTCAAGTCTAATCAAAGTTGATTTCTATAGCACATTTGTTTTTGTGAACATGAAACATGACAGAATTACACATATCCCTGAAGCTGCACTCATTTTACTGCTCTTTAGATGAGACTGAGCTTCCTGCATGGCGCCTGTACTGACACGCCTGTGCCAGGATCACTCAACGCCACAAGGTGGCGTTAATCCCGTTTGAAAACAGCTAGTTGTCAGCGACGCGCTCTCATTGTGTGACCCGCAATTCACAATGTTACAGCTATTTTTGTAGTTTTTATGAGAGTTAAACAGTCACGCTCAGCATTTAAAAGATAAGGTTTAACATGGGTGCAACCAGATCAATAAACAGGCTTGATGAGGCTCGGAGAATCAAACAGTGCGCTGCTGATTAATTGGACTTGATGTGACTGTAATGAGTTTGTCAGCAACTGTTTTGCAGAAGAAAGGCGCGTTATCAGTGTTTTCAATGTAACAATGTAAGTTAGCATATCGGTGTTTGTGTTGATATGGTCACAGCGTTCACAGTGATTGCTTTACATATTGATTACAGTTGAATCCTAGTCCACGGAGGACAAACGCAAGCGTCCCACCTGAAAAACACGTTGGTTGACACAACTTTGACATATTCTGTGTAAACATGTTTAAAATTGCTTCAACAAAACAGTTTTTCATTTAAAAGTGTGGTTAAACCTGCTGAGGGATGAACAAGTGAAAATATGTATAAAAATCACTTATTTGTTATGTACAGACATAAAACTCGACATGAAATACCTATGGGCACTTTTTCAGGCAGTTATATTGAATCATTATTTAAATACATTTTATAGTTTTAATAAATCAAACTACTAATTGTACAAAAAAATCTTTATAATTCACTACATTTTATAAGAATCTCGAGTCTAGACTCATGATTTTTAATATTATATAGCTATCATTGTGACAAAATGGTAAACAAAATGAAAGTTTATCAGAATGCAAACATACTACAGGCAAAGGTCAATAGAGGGCGCTATGTGAAGACCAGCCCAGCATATAAAAGTGGATTTTCTCAGAAGCCAGGTTACTTAAAGCCTACCAGAAGCCATCACTTTGAAGCTGAAAGGAGCAGCTCCGAGCCTGGAGAGGTAAGGAAGTCTCCTGCAGATTCCATGAACATGATGATTGAATTATACTTTAGAGAATGGGTGGCTATAATAGGAATGGGGAAATTATTTGTAATCAAATGAGGCATTCAACAACAACAACAAGAAAATGCTATCCATGAGTTTATTCTCACTTGAGCAGTCATTTTTCACTGAGGTCTACAACAATTACTGCTGCAGTTCTGCAACTGCATTTATTTTACTGGTTGAACACGCTTTGTGCGGACTGCCTTTACAGTGTGTGTGTGTGTGTGTGTGTGTGAGAGAGAGACAGAGACAGAGAGGTTGGCTGTTCTGGCTGATTTGTTT
Source organism: Apistogramma diplotaenia (assembly GCA_015052665.1). Classification (NCBI taxonomy): domain Eukaryota; kingdom Metazoa; phylum Chordata; class Actinopteri; order Cichliformes; family Cichlidae; genus Apistogramma; species Apistogramma diplotaenia. The sequence goes on along the minus strand of VOQJ01022797.1, from coordinate 31,306 downwards.
ATTGTTTGTCTGGCAGCTCCTTTATATTTGAGTGTACCAGTAATTGCAGAGAAAAGCTATGGTTGGATGGGCATGAGAGGCCATGGGGTTGAGGGAGCAATGAGAGAATCCCATTTTCTCTGTGTGTCCAGTTTAGACCAGTTTGCTTTTCCCAGAAATCAGCAGAAACTCCACCGTGGATCCATGTGCTCCTACTGCCTGTAATGTGATGTGAGGTCTTTGTCTCAGAAGAATGATTTAATAATCTTTGTCCAATCAGGAAAGTTAATCATTCACCACCTATTGTTAGTTGGCTTAGAGCTTTAAAACTTTAGAGCTTTCATTACATCTTCTCTTCATCTAATTAACACAGAGACTTTCGGTTAATCAGAAAGTGCTGCAACAAATAGCTCTGATGTACATTATTCCATGCAGTACAGCCAGTCAACATATGCTGGGTTCAAAGTTAAGTGACTAATTTTGTGATCCTATTAAAAAAAAAGTCAACCTTCCCTTCAGGCAGTCACAGTGATAGGCTAACTATGAACCCCCCCTCCTCTCTTCACAGATAAGTGAGCTGTGATCCTTCCTCCGCAGCGTCAGTCAGGGAGGTTCTTTCTGCACTTCCAGCTTGCTCTGCTTTCTCTTTCTCTTCTTCCTCCTTTGTTCCCTAAATTTCTTCCCCCTTGTTTTTTTTTTTGCTTCTGTCTGTCTTTAATTTTCTTCCCTCAACTATGGCTCCGACCCTGGCCACAGCATTTGCCAGGCGCTGGTGGATGGCAGTGACTGCTATCATTGAGAATCTGCTCTTCTCCGCCGTGCTGCTGGGATGGGGATCGCTCCTCATCATGCTCAAGTCGGAAGGCTTCTACTCCTACCTTTGCAGTGAGGAGGGTGAGTCAAAACTGTTGTGTTTAATTTTAATACCCAAAGTTACCACAATACCTCTTAAAATAGGCACTCTGTCTTGAGCTGTTGCCTTAGTTTTTGGAAAGTGTCACGTCTTTCCATTTTATGCTGAAATATCCTGAGAAAGTAAACATTTGGTGATGGACAGCAAAGCCTCAACTTGTTAGGAGCAAGGTTTTATTTAAGAGATGTAATGCAACACTGCAGTGTTCTTGGCTCTCCCATTCTTTAGGAAGAATACTTTTTTATGTGGAGGGGTCATGAGGTATTTTAGGGACACAGGAGATTAAACCTGATCAGGCAAGTTACAGAAAGAGGAAGGCCTCAGGTAGGTGAGGTGGTCTGAAGTGAAAGAATAAAAGGCTGCAGTGCTTCATAAAGTCAGAGTGTTTGAATTTACAGTGGAAGACAGTGTAGTGGGCTTGTTGAGAGTCAACTGATAGCCCAGTGATGGCTGATCAGCGTGTTCTCTTTATTTCATGGTCCCTCACTTTGACAAAACGTGTGCTAGATACGTTTTGTTGTTAAGAACAAAGGTGGGATTGATGCGCTCAGCCTAAGTGGCCTCGGGGGTGGTCTTTTAGGAGGGAATAAACAAGGGAAGACATAGTCTTTGGACCCCAGGTGACATTGTGTGGTGCCCCTTGGCCTGACAGAGGTGAGCAGATTAGTATCCACTCAGTCCTGGAGAATTTACCCAGCTGATTCATTTGAATTGCAATTTGCCGTTTGCAGGGGGGATGTTTCACTCACCTCTATACCTGTAACTAATATTAGAATTCAGCTATCAGAAGTTTAAAGAACTAAAGGCTGTTCTGTACACATTAACCAGCAAAGGATAGTACAAAACCAGTGAAGTAACAGTTGGGCAATAAAATCCTGGAGAAATTACAGCCATCTTATCTTGTTCTGATGACATAAGAGAAAAAAGAAGACAGCAGCAAGCACCAGCTCAGCTTTTTTTCAAAGACATGTGACATGATCGAGGAACACAGAAATCAGCAGCATGTATTTATTATTGGTAATGGGTTTAAAGTACAGCGATAAAGAGCAGAGAGGGTGAGATAGTTAAGTGATGAACAGTGGAAATCGGACCAGGAGACAGTAAAAACAACATGGTGAAATGTAAGATGAAGGCACAAGAAGCATATATTTGGCCAAAGCATTCATTAGCTGGAATATAGAGAGTGCACTTTTTGCTTTGTATTCCTTAATTAAAATTTTATGTTAAATGAAATGGATGTAAATATCAGCTGAAACAAGATAAAGCAACAGATGCCTGCTCTTTCATGTGCTGCTTTATCTTTTATTGCTGACAGTGTTAGCTCAGTGCCAGCATTTTAATGCCAGTCACTATTTTATAGCCTTAATAATTTGTATTGCACCAGGCTACCCAATGCCATAAAGGCACATTGTTAAGTATTTAGTGCCCATTCAGCAATATAGCTTGTCAATCACCAGCTCAGCACCGTGTCCCAGTGTTTCACAGGGTACATGATCTGGCTTCTTGAAGAAGACTTTGGTACTTTGTCACGGAGTGCGTCACACTGCTTCACGTTGGAATGCCCCCCCCCCCCCCCCCCCCCCCCCACCCCCCCCCCCCCCCCCCCCCCCCCCCCCCCCAACA
>VOQJ01022797.1:15177-28771 GCA_015052665.1 Apistogramma diplotaenia | reverse complement strand
CTCTTTAAGAAGAACTTTGGTCTTTTTCCCCGGGGCCCCCCCACCCCCTCCCCGTTGGAATCCCCCCCCCCCCCCCCCATACACACACACTCACACATGCTTGCCTCCCATGACTGCAAAGATAACAGGTGGCTGAAACCACTGTGGGAGCGTGATACAGTACATATCACTAATAAGTTCCAAAACGACTTCACCCCTCACTTCAGCACCTGGACTTCTGCTGGACTTTTGTACTTCTCCACATTATCTCCTTGCAGGTTCTAATAATAATGTGAGGTTTATTGCAAGTGCTAGCATATCATTCATTGTCTCTATCAATCCAAAGTAATAATAAAATCCAAATTGCATCTTTAGCGTCTTCAAGGGCAAATTTTTTTTTAAATCTATTCAATCGATTCATAAGACACCTATCTCTGACTGTGCATTGATTCATTACAGATGTGACTAAACTAAACAGCTGCATTCTACAGACTTTATGTGTATGACAAAAAGCCACGGCTCCCAGAGCAGAGCCTTAAAAAATTCCTGATTATTCACAGCACTCTGACTATTTGCATATTTTCCACTTGCATCAATCCTGGCTAACTCTTTATATTCCACCAACTTTTACCTCAATCCTCAGGTAACAGCTCCAGCTACAATCTGTCCCACTCGCTGGCAGCACAGACATCTGATGAATACACTGACTACTACGAAAATGAGGCCGGTGTGGTGGGTTTGGGAGACGGTGTCGAAATGAGGCCCCTGGCCCCTGTGGATGGGCCCCTGAGGATGAACGGCTGGCTGATCTGTAAAGAACAGGACGAGATGCTGAACTTGGCTTTCACAGTGGGCTCCTTCCTGCTCTCAGCCATCACACTGCCATTGGGGATTGTCATGGATAAATATGGGCCTCGCAAACTGCGACTGCTGGGAAGGTAAGCAAAGAAGGGAAGACGTTATCCAGACTATCCCTGATGTAATTTGTGGAAAATACACGTGTCGTCTTAAATAAAGTTAGTTGGATTGTTATTAGAAGTGCTTGACACAATCATATATTTTCAGCACCTGCTTTGGATTGTCCTGTCTACTCATTGCTTATGGAGCCTACAAACCTAATGGTAAGCCCATATGAAGAGAGGCCTTATTTGCACTGTAATATTTACAGCTTTGTATGGTTTTTGAGCTAACAGCTGTGTTTTTTATTAATTTTTCATTTTTGCAGAACTCTCCATTCTTATCTTCATTGCTCTTACTTTCAATGGCTTCGGGGGCATGTGCATGACCTTCACCTCTCTCACAGTAAGTGTGCACATCAATGTAAGTCCATGCACCTGCTGCAGGATGTTTGTCCAGATGTATACTTTCTATCCACACAACTCTTTGTCTCACTGTTACTACTCTGTTATAATAGTTTGCTGGCTCCCCGCCTGCTCGCCCTCGCCCTCCCCTCTTGTCTGGCATTTCAGCCTGTCTCCTGTTTAGTTTAGTTTGTTTAGTTTTTCTTGTGTTGAACTATGGACTGCCAGGCCTAGTGTCAGACAGCAGGGAAGGGAGCTGATTGGAGGGAGAGAAAGTATAACAGCATGGTTCGTTATCACTTTCCGCTGCATCTATAATTGCGCTTCAGAAAGGCCGTGAAAGCTGACACGGGAAGCTGACATTTCAGCTATTCATCCCCCATCTTTTCTCATAAAGATACAGACACCAGAAATTCGCACGTTATAAATTAGCAGCATCGCTCCCAAAAGTTTAAAACCTGTTAAAACCTAGTCGCTAATGTCATATCCTTTGACACAGTTCATCTCATTTCATACGGATACCACTGGAGCAAAAAGAAAAAGTCTTTATTTGCCAAATATTTTACATATAATCAGTCCGACAGGCAAGGCTACACAGGCAGAGATGAATGGTCAGACGATCACTATTTATTTGCATTCTTGTCCTGCTGTTCTCCAGCCTGCTTCTTCTCAGGCCTTGACATCAGTTCAGCCTGCAGGAATCCAGTCCTCTACCATGGTGATGCTGGTCACCATAGAGGGCCTCTAATCCACTAAATCTCCCAGTGAAACAGCCCGTTTCTATACCAGCACTGATTCTTCCTGTTACATTTCTCATCTCTTCCATTGTATTTGTTGCATCTGCCTAAATCCATCATTAGTTGCTGGCGTGGACTTTAATGTCAGTGTTACAGTAAAGCCATGATTAAAGGCTTTGTTTGCTCCCTTCCTGTCAGCTTCTGCCCACAGGAGTCTTCAGGGTTGGCGCATAAAAACAAGTTTTCCCTCTCACACCCTGTTTCACATTATCTCCTTAGCAGCTTCATTTACAAGAAAGCCTCAGTGCTGGGTTAATCATTGAACACAACCCTGCTCCTTGACTCATTTTTCATGACTTCTCCGCAGACCTTAAGACACTCGTTCTCAGCTGAGGGTTATTGGGTAACACTCAGCTGTCCTTACCAGCCACTCCTGGCTCCTGGCTCCCAGCCAATGTCAGGTCACCTTTCTACTTTAGGTTCATCCAGCGGCTACTGGTACACAGTAACTTTAACGTTTTAAAGTCAGTCAGAATAGTTTGCGAAGTACTCCCAGTGATAGCGCTGGGAAATCCTGTAACCTGGGTGCTTGAGTGCACATGCTTTCTCAATTCAGCACTCAAACACAAGCACATACCTCTTCCTTAGCCTTCCCCGCTCTTGTGTAATTGAATGAGCTTGTTGTTGTTCAGTCTCTTGAAAACAGAACAGCTTGTGAATGCCTTTGTATTTGGATGTTTTGCCACCCGCTGTCTCCTGTTTTCTCTTCCAAATCCATTTTCGTTTGCATCAAAGTGTATTAAAGACCAAGAAATTAATTTGTACCCGTTGCTCTCAGCATACTCCTTCTCCAGTATGTCTTTTGTCCTCAAATGTCACCTCGCCAGAGCCGCCCCCTGCGATTGTTTCAGCTGTAAAGAGTTCGCCAGCAGTGTCGTATGTTGGACATCTGGATGTGTTATGTGATGCTGTTTTATATTTATATACACTGAAGTGGCTGGTTTCATGTCACTTTATTGTGTTTTCATTTTCTCTGATGTTCTCGGATATGTCCGCTTGCTAATTGGGTCCCACTGTAAACTTTGACCCCGTTGTCAGTAGGTACCAGGCTCCTAGTGCCTCCACTCTGCTCCCCCCCCCCCCCCCCCCCCCCCCCCCTCCCCTCTCAAACTAAACTAAGTGCAGCTACACTGCAGTTCAGTTTAGTTCAATACACAGTATCTAATCTCACTTGCAACATAATGCAAAAATGTGGAGAACAAAGACACTGTGACAATTATGGCCTCTTTGTTTCTTTTCTAGCTCCCAAATATGTTTGGGGACCTCCGTTCAACCTTCATCGCCCTGATGATTGGCTCCTACGCATCCTCTGCTGTCACTTTTCCCGGTGTCAAGGTAACAAACACTGAGGGCTACGTATGTACTCCTGGCACTGTCAAAGGCACTGTCAACATCCAAAATTGCTCCACAGGTGGATTATCAGAAGTATTAGGAGAACTGGTTCTAATTCCCAGGATGGGTCAAATGCAAGGAATGAGTTTTCCTGCAGAGATCAAAACAGGATAACTTCTGCTTTGTCTAACCCTGTTATCTAAGTGAATTGTAAAAACTTAAAGAACTGTATCAGACAGGTGTTGTCCAAAAATTTAAAATATAACTGTGAGATTTGATGGCGATTTGGATAAAGAAGTAGATTTTAAAACTGTCTCTGTTTAAACATTTGTTGCCTGCAGTGTATCTTTTTATTGACTGGTTGTTGTTTTGGATGCAGGTGATCTATGACTTTGGTGTACCTTTCATCACTATTCTGGTGGTGTGGGCCGCCTGCGCTGGACTGGTATTCATGAACTGCTTCTTCAACTGGCCACTGGAACCATTCCCAGGACCAGAAGATATGGACTACACGTGAGTAACACACATGCAGACACTGACATACAGACACCAGTGACGTGGACATGCAACTTTGCGTCAATTTGTCAATCCCAGAGAGCCCTTCCTACTCAGTGTTCACCCCAGAACACCAAAGCTTTAAGATTGGTGTTTCAGTGTTTCTTTTTTAAGATTATTCTTTGTGGCCTTTTATGCCTTTATTAGATAGTGTACAGTGAGGAGAGACAGGACAGGGGAGATATAGGGGGAGGTACGCTGTAGATGCCCACAGATCAGATGCAAACCTGGACCACCTGCACCGCAGACATGCCACATACATGGTCACCTGTCACCTACTGAGCCACCGTGGCCCCCTAAGCTTTAGTGTCTCTGTATCTTGTAGCTTGGTTAAAGTCTATCTACTATCTGCTGACACATGCCAGCTACTGTAAATTCATCCTACTGGTAAAGTAAAGATTCATATTAGCTTAAATATATTCACTGCTGATTTGCACAAAACTTGAGGGGATGGATGGATGGATGGATGGATGGATGGATGGATGGATGGATGGATGGATGGATGGATGGATGGATGGATGGATGGATGGATGGATGGATTATTCTTTTTTAATTGCTCAGTTCCTCCATGACCCCATCCCTTGCCACTTTCCTCTGTTATCCTTCACACACTCCTCTCTACTTCCACTCTTGTTATCCCACCTTTTAATTCCATTCTCATCCTTCACTTTCTCAGTGTGAAGATCAAGTTCAGCTGGCTGGGTTTCGACCATAAAATCACAGGAAAGCAATTCTACAAGCAGGTGACAACAGTGGGCCGTCGTCTGAGCGTGGGCACCAACACGAGGCAAAAGGAGCTGACTACCAAAGATGGAAACAATCTTTGCCTTTCCACCCCAGACCTGGAAATGGAGTGCAAGCCACAAGAAGAATGTAGGAGCGCAGCATTGAAAAGCCGTACCGCCGCATGCTCGTCTTCCACAAATGTGTGCAATTTACCTTTTTGTCCCCATGTCTCCTCTGCAGCCCAGTCATTCTTGAAAACTATCACAACCCCAGTTTTCCTGCTCAGTCTGGTGACGATGTCCATGACTCAACTTCGCCTTTTGTTCTACATGGGAGCCATGAACAGTGTCTTGGAATCTCTCACTGATGGAGACCTCAACACAGGTCAGTTTTTCTTTTTCTTTCTTTCTTTTTTTTTTTTTGCTTAAAGTATGCGCTCATAAACATAAATCCTGTTGCTGTTTCAGTAATTATCATAACAATAATCATAACTTGAAAGCAGTTGGACTTACTCGATTGTAATTGAATTTTCAGTGGAAAGAATGGAAGTTGGTAAGATGAAAAAAAGCTTACCTAAAGCATTACATTTCAAGTTGAGAGTACTTAGAATTTAGCATCTAATTTTATATAGTTTTTCATCACAACACTGAATAGAAGTACGTCAACTAAAATCACCTTTTTAAATAGCTAGTTATGTTATTTCATCAGTTGACCTTGGGTGCACATAAAGCCTTGATCTGTCATTCAGCTTTAATATAAACCCATTGATGGACCATTTGCTGTACTTATTAACTAACTTTGCCTGTCAGCAGCAGTGAAGGGTGCACACCATATGAGCAGCTTCACGTGATGCACTTCCTCCCCTAGACAGCTAACCTGCACACCCTCACCTCCTCCTAATAAGGACCTCTTATTGACTATTTTAACATGTTCCCTGTATCAACTTCTTCCACTTAGAACTTCTTCAACTCTAATACTAGGTCCTAGATATTAACGATACTGTCATATTAATCAAGTTAAAAAAGGTTCTGTGCTTCTGCCACATTTTTAATGTTTCTTTCCAACCATACCCTTTCTAACTCTGTCATTGTCTTTTCTTTATTTGTATGCTCATGTTCTGATCGCTTTTTCAGTGAGTCTGTACACTTCCATCTTCGGGGTGCTGCAGCTGCTTTGCCTCATGACCACTCCGGTGATTGGTCAGATTATGGACTGGAAGCTGAAGGACTGTGATGATGGACAGGAAGACAAGGAACCCCTAAGCAAGTACGTCAAGTATGAGGAGTCCTCTGTGATACAGAATAAACCCTCTGCTGTAAATCCTCTCAATTCAGAGTGTGATGAAAAAAAAAGTGCCTGATAAAAATGACCTCTCGTCCTTCTTTCTGTTTTAAACCTAAAGAGGAGAAACAAAGACCAAGCGCAGAGACAGAAAAATCCAGAAGGTGACCAACGCGCTGCGAGCATTCACGCTCACAAACATACTTTTGGTGGGATTTGGGATCACCTGTTTAGTGCCTAATCTCCCCCTGCAGGTAAGCAGTCCAGATTCACACTGAATACCACATGCAAACTGCAATCGCAGTTAAGTGCTGTTTAGATAAGTTAGCTAAGTAATAGCTAATAGCTAAGACTGGCCAATCTTTTCACCTAGAATGACTGAGATGCCTAAATGATCGTGAACTGTGATTTCTTATACTTTTATTTTTACTTTACTTACTTACTATTCTTTCCCCAGATTGTGTCGTTCATCTTGCACACTATAGTGAGAGGCTTCATTCACTCTGCTGTTGGTGGCCTTTATGCTGCTGTGTGAGTATCCGTGTCCCTTCTAGCCTTGAATATGCACACATATCAACAACATTATCTCGGTTTTCTGTATGTGGATGCAGCTTCCAACTGAGAAGCTAAAGATAGCTCTCCTGTGTCCTGTGTCTCCAGGTATCCCTCCTCACAGTTTGGAAGTCTGACAGGGATGCAGTCTCTGGTCAGTGCTGTGTTTGCGCTGCTGCAGCAGCCATTGTTTTTGGCTATGATGGGACCCCTGGAGGGAGATCCACTCTGGGTACGGAGACGCACACACTCAAACACACTCACAGATTCAACCCTCGGGCATGGCTAATTCTGGTATTATCCTCCAGGTCAATGTTGGACTCTTTGCACTGAGCATGCTGGGCTTCTTGCTGCCTCTCTACCTGATCTGGTACAGACGGACGCTCTATAAACAGCAAGAGCTGAAGGAGGACACTGCGAAGATCTACATCAAAATCAACGGCAGTGAAATCCCCGAGGCCTTCGTCTAGAGAAACTAATGTAGAAAAGTAGCACAGGGGCTCGAGAGGACTCTGAGAAATGTGGGCAATCACATGAGCATAAGAAACTGGTCGTAAAAGGAAAACTCACATTTAAACATAAAGTTTTTGTACTTCTCAGTTTAGTACACACAGCAGCAGACTATGCCCATTTTTCCAAATACTACAAAGATAAACAAAACTCGGGGTGTAATGGAAAGTACAGCGTACAGCTGGTAAGGAAACATGGAGGGTGAAGTGAAGAACAAGAGTGAGAAAAGACTGAAAGGAAAGAGGCATCATCCCTCTGTATTCCCCCAAATCCTCCTCTGACGTCTCTTTTTATCCCCTCTAGTCACTCCTGCTTTAATATTGGCCACATGAGCATAAAAAGGATGATTTTCCACCTGTGAAATCTGTACATCATCCTGAAAACCAGCCTCCTCCTATTAATGAGCAATTCCATCATTCACTTCTGGTTTTTTCCTTCTTCTTCTTTTTTTTATGCTATATGTTGACTTAAAATCAGCATGATTGTAAATCCCACAATAAGGTGCTACCTTTCTGTTCACCAGCTGGATTTTTGATGGCAGGTAGATGTTAATTCAGTGCCATGAAGGAGAAACAGAGAGGAGAGAAGAGCCTTGTTGCTGATGTTTCTCGGGGCGAGCAGAGAAGACAGTCAGGACTGTGATTACAGAGCTGGGCTTTTTTTTCTTAAAGCTAACATCTGATTACGGTGCACTTGTAGGTTAGGACATCCAATAGTGATGATGAATGTCAGTATTTTGTAGACTGTAATTGGTTAGGACGGCAGCCGCTCTGTGGTGTGTTTGTAGAGTATTTATTTGTTAACTTTAGTTTTTCTTTTAGTAATTTAAATTTAAAAGGGGGTGCATTTGAATGCACTCACCTCAAAGTGAGTATTTGGTCCAGTCTGTCAGCCTACTCTGAGAGAAATGTGGTGCTTTAACCCTTCTTCAGCTCAATTCTTCTTCTTACCTCCTTATCCTTCTTTTCAGCAACAGTCCTGTTTAGCCTTAAATTTTCCTACCTTCATATTTGTATTTATTTTTGTTTTACAGTTGTTTTTTCCAGCATGAATTTCTTGGTGTATTGTTGGGTAAGTTGCTCTGTGCTGGCAACTACTTCAGTGTAATTGTACACTGTGCTGCTTGCATAGAGCTCCTTGGTCTGCCACTAAAGATGACGTAGGGATGTTTTGTTGTGCAAGTTAATAAAGACCCTTGGTTTTTTCCCCACTGTTTATCAGACTGAACTCAGTTTCTGTGTGTTGTTCTTATCTGGATGCAAAAGTTGTGTTTTCTTACTGAAACTTTGTTTGACCCACATTAAGGATTTAGCAATGAGAAATGAAACAACTGCAATAAATGTTTTTTTTTCCAATCTTTTTTCTTCTTTTAGAAGTTTAAATGTAAGGTTAAGGTAGAAGCTACCTGACAAAGTTAAAGTAGTTTGCATCTCCCATCAAACATGTAGCCTAATAATCTATTGGTATTCCAAACATGGTTGACTGAGACTGGTTTGAGATTGGTTTAAGATTGTTCTGTAACCAACCACCAGAGGTCAGCATTAGGAGCGTGTTCCCGCAGGTATTGGAATAAAAAGGCTGTCACTTTGATTCACAGACTAAGATTCAAAAGTGAATAGATTGGCTTAAAATAGTCTTTTACTTCAGACATTTAAACCAAAAGAATCAAAATACAGATACGGTTCCATTAAACAGCTGGCACGATTTAATGTTATTTATCATCCAGCATTAAAGCGTTAACATTCCTCTGTGCAGAAAAGTGCTTAAAACGTTTTACAAATACTGATCAATTTGAGCATCTAATTGGGAAGTTTTCTGAGCAGTTGCCACCAGATGTTCCTGGCACACTCGCTAAAGGTTTGCTTTAACCAGGTCTGTCAGCACTCTGCTCTGCCACCTGATACTACACTCTAGCAGATGGCTGTCACTTGACACCTCAGCCCCTCTCATCACCTGAACGTCACTCACATCTGGGAACTCAGTGTAAAGAAGGTGGTGGACTGTTCATATCATGTTCCCGTGAACGTGATTGGAAAATGTTTTTTTTTTTTCTTCAAATTTTGCTTTTACACTGCATTTATTGCAATAGATAGATAGATAGATAGATAGATAGATAGATAGATAGATAGATAGATAGATAGATAGATAGATAGATAGATAGATAGATAGATAGATAGATAGATAGATAGATAGATAGATAGAGGCAGTCCCAAGATGACATAGGAATGAGTGGATGTTGGCAGACTGATACAGATGCGCTAAAAATACAGCAGCAGTCCGTCGTTACATAATTTCAGACTCACACATCCGCAATCATATCCCGTGGTCTTCGGGATGAGGGACTGCATGGATTAGGGAGATGTAATGCCTTTTCTCGAAACATGTGGTCAGAACGCCTCCGGGGGTCCTTGAGTGAGTTATAGACCAGCCTTTAATTCAAAGTCAGTTGTCATCGAGTGGGTGTGGAAGAAGATAATCGCTTCAGATGCAAGGAATTTGTTGGAAAGGGTTTAGAGCTGACGCACCGTGCGTCTGTGCCAGCGGTGATCTCCGTGTCATACTCTGATGATGGTGAATAACTACGCTTCGACGTCATCGCTGTAACGATGACGCAGACTGTTGCACACTCTTTAGAAAAACGGTACAGGGAAGCTCATTTTGCTCATCCACCAGTCTAAGCCGTATTTGTCGTTTGCATTACTATTATTGCTCTAACTCTGCCCTAATTTTCTGTTCCTCATCATGGTGTAGGCTAATTCAGGCTGTTTATTTCAATCTTCTTTTACTTGGTGTATGCGAATCTGAATGTAGTCGCCATAACTGAATGAACTGCTTTGGAGTCTGCTGGCATAGTTACCAGTGCAATGCAGATTTCCCTCCAACAAAGGCGAACTTGTATTGTTTTATCAGCTCATATTGTAATGGTAGGTTTCCGCTGTCTGCGCACTGACTGAGAGAACAAAGATATGTGTGTGGGTTAGAACCTGTTGTCTTCTGGGAGACAAAACCAAAATTTGGATATGATGGTGCTAATAAGCCACATATATAACATATAATGGGAGGCGTTTAAAGGTTTCAGATTAAGTAGTCTTGGCTAGTTTCCTGAAGGTGACTTAACTTTGTTGTTGTTTTACTACTTGGAATTTGTTACCGTCCTCATGTTGTACTCTGCAGAGTTGTGGCTCTGTGGCACCAGCGCAGACCACTCCCCCGATGAACCATCGCTTTCTGTGTGTTGTCTTCTCTGCACAGGCCTCGGTGCTCTGCGCGTAACAGCAACGCCGCTCCGCGGCCCCGATCAGGAAGTGAATTTGAAGAAAATAAGCGACTGTGGAGGTAGAATGACATAGGGAGCGAGAGGTGGAAGACAAGCAAGCGGAGAAAGAAGCGACTATCAGAGGGAGGAATCGACCCGGTTTCTGGACCTGTATTGGGCTGTTCTCCCCAGGATATACTGCACCGCCAAAAAAAAAAAATGCTTATAAAGGAATAGTAAGTAGGTGTGTGTGCAAGTGAGAGCGTTTCTCTGTCTGTGTGTATATGTGTGTGTGTTAGAGAACACAAGGTGTGCGCGTTTGTCCGTCTGCTTTCGCAGCCCTGACATTGTCGTCCGTTAGGGGAATTGCGATTGTGCGGCCGGGGTGATGTTAAAATCCCGTACTTGCTCAGTGTCCCTGATAATTTTTCATGCATGCAACACTCTGATCACCCTGAAGTATTCACTGAATAAATCGAGAGGGAATATAGCGGCAGCTGTAGTTGCATCAGCAGCCGGTGTGGCTGTGTCCTTCACATCTTGCATCACAAGCCATCGGCTGGAATCGGGAGACTCGCTGTGGCGAACAGAATAATTCCCTCTGCCGTAGTGCTAAAATGACGGATACTTGAGATGAGCTGTGGTGCTCAGGGTAGAAATGGCTGGCGTAAGCCGCGTCGTGCCGTGCCAGCGTCCATCCCTGTTAGCCGCTGTGGCCATGTTATTGATGCGCGGTGAAGGTGAAACGACTGATGGAGCATTCCAGCATTTACCTCTAGAGGAATGGAGATAGTGAGATGGAGATTGACCCAGAGCGGATGGTTAATTGAGGAGCAGGAGTGGCAGGATGGGGCGGTCAGGTAGAGGAGGTGGGCGCAAAGGTTCGGTAAAAGAAGGGCAAATGGCGAGGTTTTGACGCACCAGTCAGATGTTTGAGAATTTGGCTGCTGGGCCGAAAGGATGTAATGGCACATAGTGTAGTTTTGTGGCTGGAAGTGGAAAATAAAATAATTAACAAATCGTTTTAACTCGTTTTTGTGGGCCTCTGTGACTGACTGAGGCCTACTCACTATCAGCTGGTGGTTAGAATAAGGGCAAGGCCGATGAAAGGCAGATGAACTGGGATGATATTGTCTTTCAGATGGGGGGAAAACACACACTTTAGTCATCAGTGTCACCGCAGACAGGATATTATTCCTTCATCTCTTTGCTCTTTACTGGTGTCAGTGTGTACATCATCTCTTTTGCTCCAGGAAGCTGATGGTACACCTGTTTAAAAAAAGAAAGCCATCTCTGCTTCCTTTAGGTGTTCTGTGTTATAGCAGTTTCATGTGATATGCACTGCCTTTAAAGAAAAATCCAAATATATTCTGTCTTTTTTTTTTTCACATTTTCTATTATAAATGTGTTTATTGCAGTTCTGAGGCAAGGTCAGAGCTAAACTATGTGGCAAAAATGTCTAAAACATCTGATCAGAATTTGGCTTGAAACTAGCAATTGTCTTGATTTGCCACCACATCAGTCTGCATTTAATCAATAAATGGCCCAGCACAAAAAAAGCTCAGGATGAGAGTGATGGCATTCCTAAAGATCTGAAGTGATTAGGGAGACTCTGGGCCTCAGAAGCCTCCCTGGAAATTAATTAAATCAGTCACGATTAAATTCTGAATGCATTTACACTGTCAGCACTCAACACTTGTACATGTGCACACCCGTACACAAAGTATGCACGCCAAAATACCATCATGAGAGTCAAGAGAAAATGAATTGATCCATGTCCAGTCTTTTTAGACTCGGTGCTCCTCACCTGTACCACTGACCTACATCACTCGCAATCTACTTTTTCTCGACCTTAAGAGCTTTCCACTGGCATGTGCACATGCATCTAAGAGCTTCTTTACAATATTAAAGCTGATTTGAGCAAATGAATAGAAGCTGGAAAAAGAGGAGGACTGAGTGAAAGAAAAGGCTGAGCAGAGAAGAAGAAAAGATGAGCAACGCAGGGTTGGTATTTGTTTTCTAAAACAACAAAGAGACACCTGATATTCCTGTTGAGACTGTTAGGCCAAGGAGACTTGCAGAGAGTAAGAAGGGAAGAGCGAAATATACACTCACCGGCCATTTTGTTAGGTACACAATGCTGGTGCCAGGTTGGACTCTCTTTTTTTACTTTCAGAATTCTTCATGGCATCGATTCAACAAGGTACTGGAGACAGTCCTCGGATATTTTGGTTCATATTGACATGACAGCATCACACAGTTGCTGCAGATTCGTCAGCTGCGCATCCGTATTGTGAATCTCCCATTCCACCACATCCCAAAGGTGCTCAATTGGATTGCAATCTGATGACTGTAGAGGCCATTTGAGTACAGTGAACTCATTGTCATCTTAAAAAAAAAAACAGTTTGAGATGATTTGAGCTTTGTGGCATGGTGTGTTACATTGGTCCTGCTGGAAGCAGCCATCAGAAGATGGGTACCCTGTGGTCATAAAAGGATGAACATGGTTAGCAACATTACTTAGGTCGGCTGTGGTGTTTAACTGATGCTCAAATGGTCGTGTTTGTAACGATTGTAACGAGTAATTATTCAAGTAGTTATTTGAGTTACTCTTGCCTTGCTATCAGCTCAAAGCATTCTGGCCATGCTCCTCTTAACCTCTGGCATTAACAAGACATTTTCCCACCAGAGAACTGCTGCTCTCTGGATATTTTTCTTTTTCAGACCATTCTCTGTAAACCGTAGAGATGGTTGTGTGGAAAAATCCCAGTAGATCAGCAGATTCCTAAAAATCAGAGCAGCCTTTCTGGCACCGACGAAACTGCCGCTCTCGTGCTCGGTTTGAACTTCAGCAGTGTGCATGCCTACTTCTTTGACGATTTAAAATGAAGCATGCAGTAATCATTTAATGTATCAGACAAAAATATGTAACTGCAACTCTTGTAAACAGAAGCAGAGGCGTTACTGGTAAATTCAAACCTGTTTTAATGTTGTCATTTGACATCAGAGCCAGTCTCTGCCTTCCTTGCAGCATCTGGTTTACCATCCAGTGTCTGGCTGGGACTCAGAGCCAGATTACATTCAGTGGCGAATGGGATGTAGGATTAAGTGAATTTGGGCATACCTCACACACTCACATAACAATCAACAAAGCTGCATACTGTACATGTGCATTCTGTGCTCTGGGATGCACAAGGGTCAGAGAGAGGAGGTGGTGCAGCATGTTCAAGCTGCTGCTTTATTGTGAGCGATCTAAAAAAGCCCAGATGTGGTGTGTGTGTGTGTGTGTGTGTGTGTGTGTGTGT
>VOQJ01022797.1:0-10770 GCA_015052665.1 Apistogramma diplotaenia | reverse complement strand
CCTTTTAAAACCTGTTTTTACTTCAGTCCGATTTTTTTCTTTTTTTTCCAGTACCAGGTTGGCCAGCTGTACTCTGTGGCTGAGGCCAGTAAGAATGAGACAGGTGGAGGAGAAGGAGTGGAGGTGCTAAAAAATGAGCCCTATGAGAAAGATGGAGAGAAGGGACAGTATACACACAAAATTTACCATTTGCAAAGGTAAGCATGTTTGAACGGTACAGAAGAAGCTCATAGAAAGTCTTTTTGCATCCTGCTGATTCATATTTATTTCTACTTTTCATATATATTTTTTGTGTATTAACCCATTTAATTTTATTAAAAGTCTTAATTCAATCAAATTATAAGAAAAGGTTTATCTGTCACATGCACAGTTATACGTAATACAACGCACAGTGAAATGTATTATATAGCAGCAGTTAACAACATTAGCATCTTGAGGCCCATTGTACTGTAAGGTAAAAAATCATTCAGTGTTAGAGAGAGAACCCTAATAATCTGATGATCCCCTATGAGCAAGCCCTTGGTGACAGTGGAGAGGAAGAACCCTCTGGCAGAACCAGATTTAAGGACCAGGTGGAGGGGAAAGAGAATGCCTTAAGGAGTAGCATAGCATAGCATGCAAAGTGGCAAATAAACACTTGGGCATTGGAGAAGTGCTCAGTGCATCATGGCAGCACTGAGCACTTCCCATCCTAAAGACAGTGCCTCCTGAATCCCAAATGGTAGCTGGAGAGAAGCCTGATAGCTGAAGGCTTTGCCTTCTATTGTAGTTTTGAAAACTGTAAACCACAAGTAAGCCTGCACTCTGAAAGTGGGATGCTCTACTGGGATAAAATGGTACTTTGATGTATTTAAGAACCCCAGCAACACAACCTATAATAAATAAAATCGAATACAGTTAAATAGCTAAAATAATCATTCATTAAACTTAACGAGGCTTGCTTTCTCTTCACTCCTCTTTCCTGCAGTAAAGTGCCATCATTCGTCAGAATGTTGGCTCCATCTTCAGCTCTCAATATCCACGAGAAAGCCTGGAACGCATACCCGTACTGTCGCACAGGTACAACACACGTGTGCAGAGACACCTCACACTAGGTAGCACACAAAATGCGCGAGCACTGTGCAAATAAGTATGTGTTAACTGAAGGAAATAGTGATGGTACACGTTCAGCTGCACACTCTTTCTGTGTTTCTCTGGGTCTTTGTCACCTTGAAGGAGTAGCTGAATAATTTACTGTATGTCCAGCGAGAGGAGCCGTGCAATCACTTGAGCCTTTCAGGCTTAGATCACACACAGCCTGCCAGTTGCCAGACAGCCATCTGTCATACAAACACACAAGACAGTCAAAGGCACAACCTGTACCTACTGTACACACACTCTGACAAGTGCTGTTTAACCGTTCCTCTTGACTTCTTTACATTTTCCAGTACCCTTAATGCTGTTAAATTCCTCAAATGTTCCTCAACTGTATTATTCTTGTATTCCTCCCTGTCTGCTCCTGCGCTGTCTTTCATCGGGCTCTGCAGTTATCACTGTAAGTATCTGTGTTTACTTAAGAAATTGTGTGTTGACACAAAGCACACATCAAACCTTGATGCTCACAGAGGAAGCAAGTTAACCTGAAAGTCGAGAAGGAAATTTGATCTATTTTAGTGATGCAGCAGCAGGCGTAGTCAGACACCATTACCGTGTGTGTGCGTGCATGCGTGTGTGTGTGTGTGTGTGGTTTATGTGCTACTCAAATGATGGGGACTTAAATCTGTTCACATAGTCACAATATGGAAATGTGTTTTCCTAAAGTCATTTGCTTGCTTACATATTATCATGAAGAATTGCCCTTCACTTTTCACTCAAATTTACTTGTGTTTTCTCTGCAGAACGAGTATATGAAAGATAACTTCTTGATCAAGATTGAGACATGGCACAAACCTGACATGGGACACCTTGAAAATGTAATTATTAATGACTATAAGGAGCTGTGGTTCTGCATTAAATGCGCACAATTTGGGTGTTTTTCAGTGGAAACAGGGCAGATGGCAAAAAAAGCTGTCTGTTTAACAAAATCTTTGCTAGTGGTACGATTTATAGCGGACTTTCCTCTTCTGGTGGTTGTGTTTTCTGTTGTTTTCGAGCTTCCCACTGTTTAGTGGTTTGCTAATCAAAAGCTGCTTTAGAATTCTTGGTTGAAATCCAAAATTAATCCCCCTGTTGTAGGTGCTCATAATTACTGAGACACTGCTCCTACACATAAATAAATGTAAGTGATATAATAAAAGATTTCGCTGCCTGCAGAGGCTTGTGCCTATATCTCGCTGTGCTCTCTGGTTCTGTTTCAGGCACATGGTTTGGATGCAGAAACCTGGAAGAAAGTGGATGTAGTCTATATTGATATTGCAGACAGAACTCAAGTGGAACCAAAGGTGAAAACTCCACCTTAAAATCCATGCTGAGACTATCACAGCATCTAGTTTTCTTACTTTACACGTTACCTTATACATGTTTGTTTGTTTGTTTGTTTATTTTAATCAGGACTACAAGCCAGAAGAAGATCCTTGCAAGTTCAAGTCTGTGAAGACAGGACGAGGACCACTAGGACCAGACTGGAAGGTGCAGCTTCTTGTTGTAAACATCTCAGTAGGCACAGATGCATTTTACAACCACTTTAACATTAATCATTCATGAGCAAAATACAAAATATAATTGCACTGATACTTGTTGCTTAGCAACTACGATGTTTAGTCAGTGTTTCCTGATCTGTGCAGAACAAAATTTGGTCATAATGTAGCATCATATTGTAGCCGTAGCTACTTTTAAGGACACTGAGGTCATGTCTTATCAATTTTCATGAAATTTTTGATTTTATAAGCCAGGTTAAAGACAGCATTTGAGAACAAAACTACAAAGTATGCACAGTTAGTATTACAGTTAGTATATATTCAGTATATTTACAGTAACATTAAAATCTTTTTGCTACTGCTGAAAAGTGTTGAAGGGAATCAGGGCAAGTAAAGGCCTCAGGATTTCGCAAAACTGGCTTATAGCCCTCAGTGCACTTTTGTTAATTAAATGTTAAATATAGGCATAGATCCAGACGTGTGTTATACCCGAATATCTTTTAACTTAAGAAAAACTCTGTATTTATGTACTTGCAGAAGGAACTTCCTAATAAGAAAGATTGCCCACACATGTGTGCCTACAAACTGGTCACTGTCAAATTCAAGTGGTGGGGCCTGCAAAATAAAGTGGAGAATTTCATTCAAAAGGTTTGTTGATTATAAGAGTTTTTATTTTATTATCAGCCTGACATCAAGGAAACTATAGGTCAAGGTCAGCCACTGAGGTCTGTTGACAAGAAAGTAATTTACATAATTCATCCTGCAGGGAATATCCATTTTTACTTTCTTGACAATCTCTATTAAGAGCTGTTGCACCATGGTGTTGCATACCTTTTGCACACATATCCTGACTGCTTAAGGTAATAATGGAAAAAGCACCACTCAGTAGCATGTTGCACATGTATGTTGCACTGGCCTCTCAGGGATAAACAGCGTAAAGCGGGATGGAATTACACGTCCCTGATGTTAAGAAATTCAGTTCCTTGAACTACTGTATAACTTTTCTCTTTATCGTTTTTTCTTGTGTCACAGCAAGAGAAGCGTTTGTTCACTAATTTCCACCGCCAGCTGTTCTGCTGGATCGATAAATGGATCGAACTGAACATGGAAGACATTCGTCGCATGGAGGAGGAGACGCGTAAAGAGCTAGATGAGGTAAACCAGGCAAGATTAAACTGAAACTAAAATGATATACTGTATCTTTTAATGAATATATATAAATATCCATACAACTTCTACCACATATTCAGGGGGCTGGAATAATATTATAAGCAGTGCTTTCCGTGGTTCCCTCTCCCCTATCACCTTCAGTTCTTCTGTGGTGGACACAGAGGCATGCTTGAGACAGCCGAGGCACATACTTAATCCAGCATGTCCTGGGTCTGCTGCAGGGTTTTCAGCCAACTGGGAAAACAACTTGACGGGCTCTTTTCAATTCAGAGGAACAGCAGCTCTGCTCTGAGCCCCTCCGAAATGACTCAGGAGAACGTCAGAGCTCCTCACCCTCTCTCTTAGGATAGAAAAAGCTAATTTCTACTGCTTGTATATTATTCTTTTAGTCACTGACAACCAGTAAATAGTCAGCTTTGCCTCTTTCAACAACAAAATAGACCATTGCAGCACCTGGATGCTGTATTGGCGCTGTCTCATTCATGAACAAGACCTAGAGGTACTTGAACTCCTCCACTTGAGATGACAGCTTACTCCCAGTCTAGAGCAGGCACCCCATTCTTTTCCAACTGAAAATCACAGCCTCACACTTTGAAATACTTATTTTCTGCTATCTTGCACTTGCCTGCAAAACAGGTCGAGGCCAGGTCACAGCTTGATGAAGCCAACACCATAGAAACGCCTTGTTATAACTAATAAGTATAGCCCATTATGCTCCTCTGCAGACTCACACACAGACAGTTGTGGCAAGCAAAGACATGCAGTTGTTGTTATTATGCTGCATTAGTTTACTAATTTTAAGAGAGATGGATGTCTGCAAGGCCCTAAAAAAATTCCTTGTGTGGATATTTTTTCTTTTTCTGTCAGATGAGAGTGAAGGACCCTGTGAAAGGGATGGTTGCTCTAGAGGACTGAGGCTGTGTTGGACTGTGAATGCTGCTGTTCATCAGGTAAATTCGTTTTTCTGTTTCGTGTGATGGTGAATCGTGCCTCGGCATCTGTGTAGACGCACTCTTTTAAATATTTGATTTTTCATGTCTAACCGCTCACTCTGAGTTCCCAAAATCCAAGGTGACGTGAACTTCAGCATATTTTTGTTTCTTTGTTATGAAATGAGTCAATTACCTAGATATTAGTGATAGCGTATGTGCATCAGCTTATAAGAAACTGCAGCCAATTAATTATTAGGTTATAAGGTTATTAGAGGTAAAATTTAACACATATTGTCTGATGGTCACAAACAACAGAAAATAAACATATTTAATGACAATTTAGACATTTGGCAGGCTTGCTTTTTTAAATATATATATATATATATTTTTTTTTTGGCCTTTTCATGGCTTTATTGATAGTTGTGTAAGTGGAAAGAGACAGGAAAGTGGGAGGAGAGAGATGGGGAAGACACGCGGGAAAGGGCAACAGGTCGGGAATTGAACCGCCCGCACTGCCGCGCCGCCCGCACTGCCGCGCCGCCCGCACTGCCGCGCGGCATACTGTATATGGTCGCCTGCTCATGCCCTGAGTCACCCTGGCGCCCTGGCAGGCTTTCTAGTTGCTAAATTCTTCCCTGTGATCATCAGCTAGGTGCTCATTTTATTTGTTTCATGTTAGGTAATGAACAGTGGACGTAGGTTTTTCACTTGCATGTTGTAGCTGGAAATGAGGTTCACAAGAGCAGTGACACTTCAAAACCTCTAAATGTGCATGAGAATGGGGAAGAAAGCCAGCTATATTAGACAGTGGAAGTGTAGCTTGTCACACCTACAGTATCACTGTCTTTCTGTCATCTCTTTCAGACCAGAATATCCAGACACCAGCGGATTCACATCCTCCTTTTGTCTCAACTGACACAAAATTTGACCGGCCGGTCCAAAAATCACCTCTTGCAGTACAATTTGGTTTCAGGGACCTGGACCCAGTAAACTTCCAGTTTTCAGCTGATGTCCTCCAGCCCATCTTTCTCTCCTTAAGTCTCATTTGTCCTTTTTTGGTTTATTTTATTTTTTTTATCCAGTGTCCACATGTTAATTGCTCTGAGGCCTCCAGTAGCAAAATGATAGATTTTGTCA
Organism: Apistogramma diplotaenia; assembly: GCA_015052665.1. Lineage (NCBI taxonomy): Eukaryota > Metazoa > Chordata > Actinopteri > Cichliformes > Cichlidae > Apistogramma > Apistogramma diplotaenia. The sequence goes on along the minus strand of VOQJ01022797.1, from coordinate 4,916 downwards.
GTCAGTCCTCTCTTCCTGTCTAAAATGTTCTAAACTACAGAGAATCGTGTCATATATCTCTGCAATTTAGGATTTATTTCTATTTAAGGTATCTCAATAGTGTATATATAAAGTATACAGTATATTGGGGAGATGAATAATTGTACTGAAGTACACACACATATAAATATATATAAACAAGATTTTTAAAATGATTCTGTACGTTTGTCTGTGGATGTTCATATTTTTCCAGAACAAGCCAAGCTGTATCTGCTCAGTGCTGTGTTGCTTGTTTGATCCTTTCATTTTATTCATTTATGATTTTGTCATTGTTCCTCCTTCTCTCTGTTTGTGTCATGCAGTGATTCCCTTTCTTGTTGAACTCAATTTGCAAATCTACAAACCCCAGCAGCAAGGTCGGGATTGTGCTAAGAGTTTTTGCGTTGTCTCCGCTATAAATTTGACCCAACAGATACATTTTTTTTCCCCAGTTCATTAGCTTTTCTGCTGCTTTGTGAGCTTGTGTGTGTGTGTGTATATATATATATGTGTGTGTGTGTGTGTGGAGGGAGGGAGGTGTAGTGACGTGTGTCTTTCTAACATTGCTAGGTCACCAAGGTTTTCAGCTATATTTTTCATGCTTCTTTCAGCAGATCCTGTTCAGTTTCATCCGGCTGTTCAAGCTGCTTAAAAGTGCAGTAATCGAAGGTTACGTCTGAATACAAATATACCGTAATGCATACACTTAAAAATACAGAGAGAAACTATACAGCAGACAACTGCAACAGCCATACATGAGTGTAGGACTGTCTGTTTTTATTCCTCTACTTGTGCTGTCATTCTGCATTGGTTCTTGCCTTGTCATCCATTGTGTCATCTTCAGTGGATAAATGGTGTTATCCAGCAATAGCAATAACTATCATGACACACTGGTCTCTCTTCAGTCATTGCAGTTTTAGTAAACTGGAGCGCAAGCCTCAACTCGAGAGGGCTCAAGTTGTTCATTAAATTCCAGTTTTATCGTATCCTTGGACGAGTCGGCTTCGCCCTTGCAGGATCTAAAGGTTGCTATTTGAATTAGTGCTTTGTTTTGGAGGTTTTTTTTTTTGGGTTTTTTTTGGTGTATGCATGAGTGTGAATGTGTCATGTAGGGTAGTGAGTGTCTTTTAGAAAGTTGATCCTCGCTGGGTGAAGAAACAAAAAACAAATTAAGCTAGAGGAGTGATAACAGCGGGCACTAATGTGTTTTTCTTCTCGCTGGTGTCTGTTTAGCCTCCTTTGCCTTCAGTTACCTTAACACCATCCCCACCCCCATCACCCCCCATTTATGTCACATCCTCCACATGTTTTAATGGTATGGAAACCTTAAAGAGAAAGCAACAGATAATGTCAATAAAATAACGTGAGGATTATGAGATCCATATCTGCATTTTAGCAAAGAAGATGTTAAAGACATTTTGCACTAATAAGATAATATTCATTCATGTAAAATAGTTTAGTAAATTTCAAATCACTGATAAATGAAAACCTATTTTTTGTAATTTATGCACAAAATTGTATCATTATTAAAGTAACAATGCACACTTGCGTGGAATGAGAATGTTAGAGTATAAATATCAGTTTCACTATAATGTTTTTCATTGGCAACTACTGAATACAAACGGTGGAAGTACCGTTATCAATCAAAATGAGGGCTGTTTGGCCCACTGCAAGCATTTTTCTCTCATTGGCCCTTGAATTCGAGTCATTTTGTTGCTACCTTGGCAGATTTTCAGAAGTTGCTCTCATGTTCAGCTACATTTTTCTAAAGGACTGTTCAGTTTAATCTGCGTCATGTGGTTAGATTTAGGTTTTTGTTTCACAGTGAAACTTCAGCATTTCCTAATTAATAGGAAAGGCAAAGCAAATGATTAACAGACACTGTCTTTGACCCTTATGCGGTCTTGGCATAACAGCAAAGAAATCATCTTTTTATTGTTCATAAAACATTAGGAAAGTTAAAAGCTTTTCTGAATAAGCCTATCATAGCAAACCATTTTTCTGTTGCCTCCTCTTTGACACTAAACATCGGATGTTCCAAACCCTCCACCCCTCTGTCCATCGAGCATCTCATTCAGTGTCTGTGATGGGGCTACCAACTGATTCATGGAGATTTGTGGATGTACTGTATGTATTGACTTTGTAAATAGCAAATAAATTATTGTAGATGAACACATATATATAGATCAGACTGTCCTGCCAAAACTTACAGCACACCCTCTTGGCACTTGATCCTCTTAATTCATCGCTATTTACTCAGCATTACACATACCACGCTGGCCAAGCTCCTCTCTCAGAATCAGAAATTTAGTAGCGATAAGAACTTTTGAAGAATACTGTCAACTGTAGTCATTAAAAAATACATTCTTACATATTGTTATAGATGTTTAGGAAACTCCGGCGAAGCAGCACTTTGCATTTGGAGGTAAAAAAGAAAAAAAGAAGTAAAGCGCCTATTTACTATTCCCTGTCCATCACTATGTCCTCACAGGAACCACGTCTCATTGGCAGGACAGTGTATAAATATATATTTTTGTTCTGAATGTTGTACCTCTGTTGTCAGTCTCTGAACAATACTGACTTCTCTCTCTGCAAAGGAACGGCAGCTTATGTCAGTTTATTGATCCACAAAAATTAGATGACAGTGTCGGCCCTACGTGAAGCCTTGGCGCAAGTTAGATTTAGCCCTCCTGTGGTCAGCGATGAGGGATTGATGGGAAATTATTCTACATTTTGAAGCAGCTTCAACTGGGTGCTGGAGTGTTGGAGTTAAAACTACACAAGAATGGACAAATATTTGTGGCTGTTTGAGAACAGATACTGACGGTATATCTGAACCCTGTGAGAGAACGTGGTTTAACAGAGACAATCTCATAGATATCTGTTGTTAGATTCCTCAATTTATAATCAGAATATGAAACCAAATCATTCCATAATCCCAAACTGTTTTTAAATTGTTGAAGCTCTCTTTCTCTCTCTTACTTTCTCTCTCGCACTCCTGTTAATCTGTCTCCTGTATTTTCTTTATTTTATTGTGAATTTGTGCCTTTTTGTCATTTTATCTTCTATTAACACTACTGTACATTGGAGACATAAAGAACTAAATAAAAAGAAAATAAGCAACTGTACTTAAGTTTGATGTGAATGTGTTTTTGTATATGATTAGCTAGAATTTCCTCACCTATTTGCATTCCTGGTAATGAATAGATGAATAGGAGTTTGGTCCTTTCGTCTACTGTAGCAGTTTAAGGGGCATCATAGATGTGTGAGACTTAATAAAACATGAGAGGTACTGCGTGTTTACTAAATTTGGAAAATATATATATATATTATAAGATAATGTTTAAATAAATGTGCCATTTGCAGGCAATTAAAAAGGTTTAAAATATAAAATAAAAAAACAAACAATGACATTACTTCAAGAAACAAGTAAATTTACTGTTGTAATCAACAGTGGTTGAAATCAGCATTAATTAAAGCCACGAAGTATGACTTTTAAATATTTGTTTTTGCTGTCCCTGATAGACCTGTAAAACACGCAGATTGCACCAACTACACACTTGCACACACAAACACTGTAGGCAGGGTGGAATTAATCAGGCTTTGGGTGGCAAAGATTACTTTAAATCCTGATTATGAGGCAGAGGACGGGCCACAGCTGAGACACATTTTGTTAGATAATGGTGATCCTACACAATGTGTGGGTGTGTGAGAGGGAATATATGAATTTACTAATGAACAATTAAGAATATTGATTTCCTTTTATTAATAAAAACTGTGCTTGTGAGTATAAGACTGAATGAAAATAAATTCTGTTCTTGAATCAAAATATTCAGGGGCAGAAAGTGTAAACACAATTTTTAAGCTGTGATGTTGCTCGTTTTGTGACTCTTCTGTTAAAAACCTTGATGGTTAATCTTTCCACAGGCAGACTATTAGGTTCACAACCATCCTGCAAGACCACAGCAATGACAGATTGAACCTAGTTTTCAATGAAATATTTCTTACTGCTGATAGTTTTGTAGGTACAGTTTTTTAATATAATTTTAATAAGTCATTTGACAATTTGGGGGATATCTGCTTACATGATTATTGCATAAAGTGCATGGCACAGATTGCACATTGTACAGAAATTATTCCACTCTTTAGTTGTTATACCGCTATCATTAGCACCTAGTTAGCATAGCATAAAGGCTAGAAACAAAAATAAATGGCCTCATTTGTTTTTATTTTTTGTTGTTGTTTTGTTTTGTTTTGTTTTTTGTTTTGTTTTGATTTGTTTTGTTTTTGGTGTGATGTCCAGTGACTTTTTGTATTTTTTATTTTGTATTAATAAGGAAGTAACGAAGCTTTTGGTAGGCTAGCTGTTTCTTGCTTTATGCTAAGCTAGGCTAGGGTACTTTGATACTCACTTTTCATAAAGACATGGGAATGGTATCAATCTTTACCTAACCTTCTTCTTTCAGCTACTCCCATTAGAGGTCACCACAGTGCATTATCTGCTTCCATGGTTCCGTGTATTTCTCGGCCAGTGAATTTTCATTTAGACTTCTCATTTTGTTGTGAGGTTTTCCTTTCCTTACCTGGAAATAACTGAAATTTCGCAGCAAGTCTCAAACTAAGCAGTAGCGGTGGAGTTAGAAATAGTTAGAAATAGGACTGTTTCTGTGACACAAAATAAACTTTTGAGACATTTTCAGGTGAAAATGTAGATATGTAAACCTCAAATTCGTGCTTAATTGTAACATTTTCATTTACGAGCGGTCAGTATAGTGTATAGTATAATGGATTAAGGGAGGCACACCCCTGACATGGGGGGGGGGGGGGGGGGGGGGGGGGGGGGGGGGAAAAAAAAAAATCGGGGGGCCTTTACTTTTCCCAAAAGAGAGGGAAAAGGG
>VOQJ01022796.1:0-10783 GCA_015052665.1 Apistogramma diplotaenia | reverse complement strand
GGACTCTTGGCATTTGCCAGAGAACACCAGGATTGGCAAATTCACCACTGGTGCCCTGTGCTCTTCACAGATGAAAGCAGGTTCACACTGAGCACATGTGAGAGATGTGACAGAGTCTGGAAAAGCCGTGGAGAGCGATCTGCTGCCTGCAACATCCTTCAGCATGACCGGTTTGGCAGTGGGTCAGTAATGGTGTGGGGTGGCATTTCTTTGGAGGGCCGCACAGCCCTCCATGAGCTCGCCAGATGTAGCATGACTGCCACTAGGTACCGAGATGAGATCCTCAGACCCCTTGTGAGACCATATGCTGGTGTGCTTGGCCCTGGGTTCCTCCTAATGCAGGACAATGCTGGACCTCATGTGGCTGGAGTGTGTCAGCAGTTCCTGCAAGATGAAGGCATTGAAGCTGTGGACTGGCCCGCCTGTTCCCCAGACCTGAATCCAATTGAGCACATCTGGACATCATGTCTCGCTCCATCCACCAACATCACGTTGCACCACAGACTGTCCAGGAGTTGGTGGACGCTTTAGTCCAGGCCTGGGAGGAGATCCCTCAGGAGATCCGCCACCTCATCAGGAGCATGCCCAGGCATTGTAGGGAGCTCATACAGGCACATGGAGGCCACATTTAGACTTGTTTTAGGAACATTACATCAAAGTTGGATCAGCTTGTAGTGTGTTTTTACACTTTAATTTTGTGTGTGACTTCAAATCCAGGCCTCCATTGGTTAATAAATTAGATTTCCATTGATGATTTGTGAGATTTTGTTGTCAGCACATTCAACTTTGTACAGAACAAAGTGTTCAGTGGAAATATTTAATTAGTTCAGATCTAGGATATGTTATTTGAGTGTTCCCTTTATTTATTTGCGCAGTGTACTTATTTTACTCATTAACAAGCAAATCAATTAATAGAGTAACTTTTATGTAAAGGGTTTTTTTTTCTAGAGTTTTGGTTCATATTCTGTCTCTTTACATAAACATTAGCAACTGTTCACGTCTTTGTAAGAGGGCAAATGTACAGAATCAGCAGGGGAAACAAAATGATTATTTTCCTCACTGTACAACCAACATGTGCGAGCTAAATGTAAAGGAGTGTGTGATGTGGGGTGTTTGGACAGTATTTTGACTTCTAGACTGATGAACCAGCAGAGCAAAAGTTGTGTCATAAACAATAAACAGAGCCTCATAGTCTGTAGACACTGGTGAGGCAGATGGAGACTTTTGATGGGACTCTAAATATCCAGGATGAGGTGGAGATTGGGAAGAGGATGATTGCATATCAGCCTGACAGGCTGAATGACAAAATAGCAATGAGTTGTGAACTTGGAAGAGAGACTGAATGGCTCAGAGAAGGCAAAATGAAGATTACTGGATCAGAGTAATGACGACAGAATTGAGGATGAGGACAGTTTGACAGCGTGGGAAAGCGTAGCTGACAAAAAGAGTAAAGCAGCATAACAACTGCTGCTACACGAGGACCAAAAAAAAATCCCACAGTCATCAACAGAGGTAAAATCTGAGTAACATGAAAGCGTCAGATTTTAAGCGCGAGTTTGTCAAAGTGACTACACGCCGACTGGAAACGCTTCTGTTCCGGGCAGCAGCGAAAGGTTAGAGCAGAGAAGGAAGCTGGTTCGGTTTCTGTCGTGTAAATCTGACAGGGTGAAGGCGCGAAGACGGGCCGGGATTAATAGTTTAAAACAGAAGCCTGATTCTTTCATTCTGCTGACGCTCCGGCTCGCGTCAGAAATGGAACAAACTGACAAGCAAACAAATCACCGCCGTGTTTGTGGGTTTTGCATGAATAAGTGATGGAGAGTGTATTAAATCAAACTTAGCTTGCCTCACAAAGGCACTCCTTCTCAATACAATAACAACTTCTCCACATGAGCGAGCTTTCGTTTGTTTGTTTCTGTTTCGTCAGCCACATGTGTAATAAGCCTGCATTTTTCCATGAAAGTGATGTCATCAGCCGCTCTCATCCTTCCCGTGAGCGTGCTCCTCCTTCACATCAGCAGCATAAACATTTCTCTTGCATTAAGCAGTAACTGATGATGTTGTATAATTTGCACTGATGTTTATGATATTATCACCTGAGCGCTTGCGAGTAAACATGTAACTTTGTTGCCGTATAATGTAATTAAACTTTAGCGGCAGCAAAGACACCGAGCAAATATCAGATCTTTTGTTTTTCTACTGACTTTTCATCCACGTTAGTTATTTAATCGAGATCATGCAGCACGTTTTCAATTATCTCAGCCGGTCACAATAGTCATCTCACAAAGCAGCTCATATTTCCTCGATACTCTTAAGTTAGAAAATATATATTTGTAAATACACGTCCTTGCTCTTTCCTTCTTTCCGGTCCTCTTAGTTTATGCGTCTGCATGCTGAAGTTGACCTTGTAAAGTGTTGAGCATTGAGAGTTTTGTAAGCTCTGTGATACTCTTCATTTGACTGTATCCCACCCAGCCCCTTTGTCTTTTGCGTCCTGCTGAATAACTCCCCTTTGTTGAGTCTTATTTGGAAAGAATATAAACATCAAATATTTCTAATCTAGTTCTTTTTCTATTATTGTCACTCTTAAATCACTGTCAGCTTTCTGTAGCTGAAAACTTGGAGGGAAGTTTGAACATATTTTTGTGCTTGATACAGACAGAAAGGATGAAGACACTGGGTGGGGGGGGTGTCTTTATTGTCATGTGTTTCTTTGTTTCCATGTGTTGTGACGGCGTCTTTGATTTCAGCGGTGGGGTAGTAGAAGTCTGCACTGCTACAGACGTTTGGTTGTACAACAAAGGCATGTAAAAATCTTCTCGGGTTTTACTTTTCTTTAAATACCAGGTGCTCTATTTCTGTGCTCTTTACCATTTCCTTCTCAGCCGCATTGCGGATAGAGCAACTTTAATTTTGTTGTAAAACACCAGTGTAACATTGATACCTATTTTAAGCACTCTGTCCTGTTGGGGACTTTAAGCGTCCGTTCAGTTGGTTCAAACAGGGCCTTACGCAGAGCCGGCAGAGGCTTTGCACTAACCTATGGGTGATTAAAGGCAACAAAAGCCAGCATTGCTGCTCCCAGATATTTGTATGAGCTGTACAAAAAAAACTGGAGAAACCTGCAGTAATTCTAATAGCCACCAGGGGGCAACTCCTCAGACTGCAGACAGAAGTCTATATGAAAATGACACACTGCTCACTGGATATATGACCTGACCTTAAGGCTAAGGCCTAAGTTACAAAGGCACAGAGACCGGTCAGTGACTGCCTGGAAACCTCCTGTTGCTAGGGGACAATGTGTAATCCCTTAGCATTTGGTAGCTGGTCCCTGCTTTAGTCGCAGTCACCTGTAGTTTGCATGGAAGACTTGTTTGCAAACGCTCACTAACTAGTGGAAGTGAATCTTGAAAAAGTGCAACGCTGCAGGTTTACAACACCAAGGTGGAGTCAAAATGCTGACGTTTGGCACAAAAAACAAGAGTACATTAATACATTTCTGAGAATGTTTTCTCATATTTGCCACAACATCCCTGATGCTTATTTGACCAGCAAACTAAAGTGTTTCAGGACTTAATTTACCTGCACCGTGTGGACACAAACAACAAAACCTGATTTTCTTTTGAAGCTCGGTTGCCAAGGGGCCGGTTCTACTCTGAAAAGTGAGTAACCATCTGGCATTGTGCACCTGACCTCAGGTGGTGGACACCTGCTGCCAGGTTTGCCATAAACCTCCCCTCCACACGCTTTCACTTGTATGCGTTTGTGTGTCTTTGTGCGTAATGTATTTTGCAAAGCAGGAGTCTGTGTATGTAGTCTGTTTATAATATAGACGTTCAAAGTGTCAAACTGTTAAGATTTTCTGACACTTGTTTTAAAACCAGTTGATACAGGCCATCATGTCGGAGTTCAAACTGATTTCACAGTAAAAATATTTTTCTGTTTAGAGTTGTGAATATTCTCTCCTCGTGATCCTTTTCACCCATGTTTACCCTTCCCTTGTTTTGATTTCCAAATACATCACTCCCCTCTCAGCCCCTCATCCTCCTGTCTCTTCTCCTCTTTTTTTCTCATTCCACTTTACCTCTCTTGCTTCATTCTGTCATCCATGCTACTCGCTCATCCTTTCATCTGTCTGTCTCCATTTGCAGCCTTCATCCCTTATCTCTTCTGTCTTTCTCTCCCCTGCCACACTTTTATCCCTCCCCTCTTATCCTGCCTGTCTCATCTCATCCCACTCTGCACTCATCCTTTCATCCATTTCCCAATCTGTCACTTTAGTTACTTTACCGACTGTTTATCAGAGACTGTTTTGACTAAACAGTGTGCAAAAGTGTCACTTTCTAAAAACCGAGAGCAACAGTTTCCTCGGTCAAATCACACTGAGTTCCTATTGACATGATGGCACCTAATCATTAATATCTGCAGCACATCCAGTTCATGACACCTCCCTTGTTGGGCTCTGTTGTTGTGCATAGCAGTCCTACTCACTAGGCTGCCGAGCGCTGGTAAAACCTCGCTGGTCAAGGCTGTCCTACAAAGCACCGTAGCGCCCCGGACAGTCGTCAAGTCTCAGATTGGTGCCTGTGCACAAAGTGTGCCTGTGTCATCCCTTCCTTTTTAGAATGGCCATCTACACCAAGGACCAGTATTTTGACCCTAAGGAGCCAATTTTTGTAGCGGTGCAATAACCATCGCATGCAGAGCACTGACTGTTTTGGTAATTTCCTGACCTTGGAATTCACTTTGTGCATCTGTGTGATATTTTCCGTGCCAGGTGCAGAGCGCACAGCGCACAGGTGGGAGGCTCATTCAAATGAGGCATCGCAAAGCAAGCGGTTGGTATTTAAATGGAAAATGTGTCTTGGATTTTGTGCTGGGAAAAGAAGTTGTTATCGTATTAAAAACGGGAGTCGCAGGCGTTAACACGAGGTAGGAAATGCACTCGGGATGTCGACTGTGTTTTTTTTAAGGAAAGACTGAATGTAAACAAAACTCCATGGGGCATCTTTCTTGTTTAATTCAGTGACTGTGGTCAGGTTTGGGAGATAAACAGTTATTTTAATCAATGATGGCTCAAGCATATTAAAGGAGGAATAACCGTATTTTTCATACATTGTAAAGGTGGGTTTACTCAGTGTATGGAGCACCACCCAGCCTGTGAAGAGTTACACAATATGTGGTGATGCAGCTCTCGAGGAGCAGTCCAGAGTGAGAGGAAACAACCCTGATGATTTTCAGGTGGATGCTGAGATAGTTGGAAGCAAAACTATGTAATAGAAACTCCATGTTTCAAACTGCTGCTGTAGTTGAAACTCTTTGGAGACCTTTACTGACCCACGAAATACACTGCTGCAATACCTGCAAGGCAGAGGGGGCAGTGCAAATGAGCATCGCCTCCACCTGTCAGCAACCAACAAATGTATTTTTGAAAAGGATGTGCCTGTCAATTATATTTGTTTATGATGATTGAACAGTATTGAACTGATTGAACTGTACTGCCAAAGGTATTCACTCCCCCATCCAAATCACTGAGTTCAGCTGTTCCAATCACTTCCATTTCTGCAAGCACCTCGGCATGCAGACTGCTTCTGCAAGCGTTTGTGAACGAATGGGTCGCTCTCAGTGAATTCCAGCGTGGTACCGTGATAGGATGATGCTGAGGCGCATAGTGCACAGAGGTCGCCAACTTTCTGCAGAAGCAGCTGCTACAGAAGTCCAAACTTCATGTGCCCTTCAGATTAGCTCAAGAACAGTGCATGGATAGTTTCATTGAAGCCTTACGTCACACTGGATGCAGTGGTTTAATGCATGCTGCCACTGGACTGTGGAGCAGTGGAAACATGTTCTCTGCGATGATAAATCATGTTTTGCTCAACTGGCAATCCAATGGATGAGTCTGGGTTTGATGGTTGCCAGGGGAACTTACTTACTCCTTGTCTGACTGCACTGTGCCAAGTATAAAGATTGGTGCAGGGGGGATGATGGTGTGGGGTTGTTTTTCAGTCCCTTATTTCCAGTGAAAGGAACTCTTAGTGCTTCAGCATACCAAGACATTGGTGTGCTTTGTAGGAACCGTTTGGGGATGGCCCCTTCCTGCACCAACATGACTGCACACCAGTGCAAAAAGCAGCTCTATAAAGACATGGATGAGCGAGTTTGGTGCGGAAGAACTTGACTGGTCTGCACAGAGTCCTGATCTGAGCCTGACAGAACACCTTTGGAATGGATTCAACAGGCCAGGCCTTCTCATCCAACATCAGTGTCTGACCTCACAAATGTGCTTCTGGAAGCACTTTTACAGAACTTAAAGAAAAATGCAGACAACGTCATTTTCACCTTTTGTATTGTGCCTAATGGCTTTCATCAGAGTAAACTCTGAAAATGAGATTCATAAGTGATGCCTTTTTACCTTTGGGGATTCAGTATTGGAATAACATCCATCCATCCATCCATCTCGTTAATCAATTAACCGATTCAGCATTGTGGGCTGGAGCCTGTTTAACTGGTCACTGGGCCGGAGGCGGGGTTAAACTTAGACAGTGTGCCAATCTATCACAGGGCTGACACACAGAGACAACCACACGTTCACATTCACACCTACAGTCAATTTAGAATCACCAATTAACCTAGCAGTCATCAATTAACCCAACAGTCATCAATTAACCCAGCAGTCATGTTATATATTGTGATTTTGTTTTTTAATCGCTGTAATTCGACCATATCTTGACTCTAACCTGCTTACAAAGTGTGCGCGTCTTTTACTGTTAGATCCTGACAGGGATGATGGATGAGTAACGGGTGCCACCAGTGTTGCTCCACATGTGAAATTTGTGTATTTGTTTTTGAGTGTTGCATGACCGTGCTTCTATAGAAGGAAGCCTGTCAGGTTATTGTTGCAACAAAGCAAACTGCTGCTCCAGGTGAACGTGAGTGTTAAAGGCTGCACTGGTTTTGTGTGTCGCTGTTTGTTCTCTCCTCAGTCTTACCGTAGGCACCGCCCTTCGTTGTAGCTGTTGGGGCTGTGAGTACATGAGCTAAGGCAGAGAGGTTTGTGGTGCATTACTTGGTATTTACCAGGAAGAATTCTTAAATGAAATGACAGCTCCGAATGCATTATGGGAAATCCAGGATTTAGAGTTGTTTGAGCTGTGCTTGAGAGTAGAAATCATGATGTCCTTGACTTTTTTTTTGTAAGCAGGGCAGAGTCACATCTTAAAAGCTCATGTGTGTGAAATTCCTGAAGTAACACTGCTCAAAGTTTTCAATATGTCCAGTAGAGGAGGACACACAGTCATTGACGAATATGCACTTAGCATTCACCCACATAAGCACAGCCTGGCATTCATAATTCACCTGTCAGCTAATTATACCTTTGCACAAGCTGCCCTTTCTCACACAGCGTGAGATGCAGCCTTGCAAAGGTGGATGAATACAGGTGTTGGGTCTGCATCTGCCTCCATCCAGCCACATGGCCATTCTGAATAACTTCCATCTCAGCTTCACTACAATTAGAGTAAAAATGACTCCTCGCTGGAAGGTGCTGCAATTAGTGTCTCATCGGTGCTGGACAGCTCTGATGAAGGGCTATTAGAGGGCCAGGGGAAGATAGAGACACCATCACCACCTCCACCACTCCTCCTCAATGCCCACCACCACACACACACACACACACACACACACACACACACACCACCTTCACCATCCTCAGCATCCGTTACCACAACCCCCACCATCCGTCCGTTTTCCTCCAAATGCATCACCATTACCACCAAACTTTCCAAGGCAACTTCTCTGAGGAAGAGTCATTCTAACCTGGCAGCTCTCTCCCTGCCATTATTCCTTCCTCTCTCCTCTGCATCTGTCTCATTTCCTGCCACGGATTCATATATATTTCGGGATAAGTGCTCTCCATGAATCTTACACCTGCTTTCTCTCTCTCTCTCCCTTTTCCAAGTTTCTGTCTTTCATCCACTCTCTTTCCTTCTGTTCATCCCTACATCTATTCATCTTCCTCTCTCTAGTCTGTGTAAGTGCTTCTCTCTCTCTTCCTTCAGTTTTTTTCCCTCAGAGTCATGCACCCATTTTAATAGCTCAATTTCTCTTATTCTCCCCCTTATCTTCTCCAATTTGATGCATTTCACCTGGCTTGAATCATTTTGCCTGTATCCATCTATCTCCTCCTTCCACTACTCTCACACCTATTTTAATACTCCAAAGCCTCTATTTGTCTCTGGAAATGAATATGTTGTGCAGTGTCTATGAACTCAGAATCCTGAAAGTCTTGAGATTATGGTATGGTGTGATTTGGATTGTTTTTTTTTTTTGGTTCTGTCAGCTGAAAGTAAGTATACAGTATATATTCAATTGTGTGTTTTTACCTGGTTGTTCTATAACCTTCTCTGTCTCCATTTAAGAGACGTCTCGGTGCATTTGTCAGATTGCTTAGGATCAATATTCATCCGGTCCAGTTCAGCTTCAACTTTCAAACAGATGACCTCGTATTATCTTCAAGAACACTCTGCTGCGGTGCAGAATTTATTGTTGAATCAGTGGCTGCAAACTTCCCAGACCCTGAGGCAGTGAGAAAAACCAGAAAATTTCCACCACCAGTCTTCAGCTCTCCAGCTCTCAAAGTTCTTTTCATGAAAAGCTGCTGTTGGTCTGTGCCAAATGCGCCGATTGTTATTTTGACACAACAGCTCTTTGATTCGTCAACCCGCAGCAAAGGATTAGACCGGTGCCTGTTCAGAACGGGCCTGCGTACTTGCCCTCCAGTACTGCTGATTGCATCTACTTCAGTATAATCAAATTACTCATCCAAACTTCACACTGACTGTGTACTGTAGGCTTATCCAAACTCAAATTACCTCACGCCTCAATCAGTTTACCCAGAACCACTGAGAGAAGGCTTTTATGCCAACCCTTCCTCGAAGTGTTGATGCATAGCATTTGTACTGGTGTGATAAGCAATTTCCAGTTAGCAGTGCTTGCTGAGTTCCACACTGTTGGGTGTCTGTCAGTAATGCTGCACTCTCAAGCTGGAGTTCTTCTAGCTGCTACTTGTTCTCCAGTCAAACCCATTTTCATTGGGCACAGCTGTATTTGCGATGCATCGTTGTCACGTCTGATGATGCGAGTTCCTTTATTGTTTATCCTTTCATGTTTCTCAAGACATCCAACCATTTTCCACTTCTGCAAGTCCCAATCAATTAAATTCAGGTTGGATCAACAATTAAAAGAGACACATAGACGCACATACAGGGATTCCTTTATTTATTGCCAGGATTTTTGTTGAAACAATGCAGTATTTTTCATGGACTGTGGAGGCATTTTTTATTGTAAAGTAAAGGTCCAACAATAAGTGGAGGAGCCGCTCCTGCACAGATTGACAGTGGTGTGAAATCGGCATCTGTCGTAGATGATTTCCATTACGGTGGAATGATTCTGAAACTGAGCTAATGTTTTTAAACACCTTCATAGACATCAACAATCTCTTTTTTCCTGAATGGCGAATAGAGCTCTTCAGATTCTAGCACGATGAATGTACACACTTTAGTGCGGTTTAAATATAATGGAATGAATATGCAGTAAGTACGCTGCTATATTTACCTTGTTGAAGTGCCTGATCTGTATTCTTTTCTGTTGTAAATGAAAAAAGCTCTACAAAATGTTAGCTAAAGATGTCATTATATCACCTTTACAAATAGAAACTCTTTCAAAGAGAACAGAGTACCTTTTTTTAGGTTTTGGATGTAGCAGTCCAATTTAGCTCAGAACGGGTCAAACATTCTTTAAGGAAAAGTTGAGCCCCAATCGCACAGACCAGGGAAAATAGAGGTACACGGCGCTGCATCAAAAACCTCCTTGCAGTTGCTTTAGTCGCTAGCAGATTGCAGCGGTTGCCGTGTCGTTTGCAGGGACGATGCCCACTTGTCTGCAAACACTCACCAACTACTAAACCCTGGAGAGTGGAACTCAGACCAGAAACTGAGACACCCTTCAAAGCAAACGTTGCTCTTTTAGGGTGGTTTCATCTGTAAGGCACTTTTATGCCACAGGAAAATTTTGCTAGAGGCTAATTCTTAATAAAAATGGCTTCATGATGACACTAGTTTCTGCAGCTGTAGCAGCGTGGTGTAATCTCATCATAAGCTGCCATCTGCCCAATTTGACAATTTCCATCCTGATGCTTTCTGGACCGGGCTGTGTCTGCTATTAGAAGGCAACTAGCTGCAGGTTTTTTTTTTTTTTTTGGATGGTTGCTGAGCATCAGACTCTAATAAAGAGACTTCCTAGTCACACTAAGATCAAAATAGATGCATCACTTTTCTTTCTGATGCATCATACTGTATTATTCAGAACAGGCTCAAAGGCAGTAGTGTTACTGAATCATGGCTGTATGTTACGGTGTTGATCAAGTGAAAGAGAAGAATTCTCAGTTTTTGCATTATTTAAATCTGACTTTGGCCTTGTTCTGAAGACACTGAATTTTACCAGGTGTGTCTGATCCACGGAGCTCAAAGTTGAGACATTACTGCGGCTCCCAGTTGTGAAGCTCTTACTCTCTCAGATTGAAGTTTCTAAAATCTGCCCTGGGGTTAAGGGGTTAAAGATCTGGTGCAACCAGCTGCTTGGTAGAATTATAAACAACTCTATAACTAGCTGCTGGCCCCACTCCCTCCCCTTGTGTCTCCATCACCATCCAGACCGTTTGTGATCGTAGAGAGCCGAGTAAAAAAAAAAAAACAAGACCCCCCAAACCCCCCCGGGCCAGGAAGGG
>VOQJ01022795.1:11911-25987 GCA_015052665.1 Apistogramma diplotaenia | reverse complement strand
TCAAGACCTTCTAGATTTAACAGGGAGCCAATGAAGAGAAGCCAATATGGGAGAAACATGCTCTCTCTTTCTAGTCCCTGTCAGCACTCTAGCTGCAGCATTTTGGATCAGCTGAAGGCTTTTCAGGGAGCTGTTAGGGCAGCCTGATAATAGTGAATTACAATAATCCAGCCTAGAAGTAATAAATGCATGAATTAGCTTTTCAGCATCACTCTGAGACAGGATGTTTCTAATTATTTTGTTTAATAAGTCCATTGAAGAACATATCCTGGTCAATAATGGTTGGATGGATAATTCGTTTGACTGTGAAAAGCTTTCAGCCTTTGCTGGCTGACTGTGGACCAGCCTGAGTGAAGTCAGCAGGGTTCGGGGCAGCAACCCAAGATTAAAGACAAAATGACCCAGAAAAACACCAACAGCATCACCCAGCTAACCTGAAGGCAGAAAAACACGTGCACCCCCAAAATAACAGCAATTAAAAATTAAATAAAATAATCCAGAAAATAATAATTAAAATAATAAACACTCCACTGCCAGAGCACCTAGTGGCTCACTCGTGCTCTGGTGCATCACTCTACCCTGTGCACGGGTCGATGTTCCTGCACACATTTAACCAACTACTGTGGTTGTGTTTTAAAATCAGAGAAGAACCAGGAAATAGTTTCACAGTTATGAGAATCATATTTTCACACAGCAAATCGGCTTCATGCTCAGATAATTTAACAAATTGTAGCAAAAACAAAAACAAACAATGCAAAATGACTGATGTTCATAGTTTAAAGGTTTAGATTTCAAGATTCTGCTTTAGCACTATTATATAATATAATGTGTCTTTACCTGCAAACTGAAGCAGCAGCATCCAGATGAAAGACATTTTGGTCAGTCTGAACGGAGCCTCCCTGTTTCCTGTCACGCTCACTCAGGATGCAGTGAGATGTGAAAGCAGCAAAAAAAACTTTTCATTTTAAATAAAATACAAGATGTGCTTTTTGTGGTTAGAGACGCGTCACTTCCTCACAATGACTTCAGTCTGTCTTCTTGCCTCTGTCGCTGTGCTGGACAGCAGGAGATTAGAGGAAGTTATCTATTAATAATGCAGAGATCAATTTCACAGTAATCGAAACCATTTTCTGTTAAATTGTGTTTATTATTAGAGATGTTTAACAGTACGAGGTCTGAGGGGTGTGTTGTTGCTGCTCATGTTCACTCGTTTGAACTCTGATGTTGTCCCTGGAGCCTGATGGAGGCGCTCTTCTGCCTTGTGGGTCCTCATGCTTTGGAGCAGTGAAGTCCACTGTGGATGTTCCTGTGCGCGATCCCAGTCACCTGTGTGTGTGAAGCTGGGGGAGGAGCTCTGCAGGAGAGGAACCAGGAACACTGCAACAAGGTTAACTTCATTAATGTTGAGTTGACTCATTTTTTATTGTTTTTGCAGCTACATTAGTGACGAGAGCAAATGATGCCGTTCTCTTTAAACCTCGAGTCCACAATGAAGGAACTAACATTTCAATCAAGTGAACCAACTGCTGTGTTTGATTGATCTTCTCACGGCCTCTGACAGTGGCCTGTGATTGGATGAATGATTTTGAGGCTAACCCATTAAAATAACTGCTGCTTACCTGGTTGTACTCAGTTGGAAAAAGTGTGACAGAGAGTTTTGATTTGAAAGGTTTATTTGAGCCATTGCTGATTGATTTAAAGCTTCTTGAAAGCATGTTTCAAACAGGTGGTGTGTTTATAATTCATGCAGGTAACCTTGGAGCACACGGTCCTGATTTTGCTTTCTCGTGGATTTTTTCCATCCCTCTGAACTGGCTTCCAAGTCAGTCTGAGCCAAAACAGGATGTCCATGAAATTTAACAGCAGATTCAG
The DNA here is from genome assembly GCA_015052665.1 of Apistogramma diplotaenia. Lineage (NCBI taxonomy): Eukaryota > Metazoa > Chordata > Actinopteri > Cichliformes > Cichlidae > Apistogramma > Apistogramma diplotaenia. Next base: position 24,115 of record VOQJ01022795.1, on the reverse strand, counting down.
TCTGTGGAGATGTAGGAGCCTCTATCAGTTAAAATGGTCAACAAGCACAGGCAATCAGTAACTGACAACAGATCAGTTTCACTTTAATTGTGTTCAGCTTTGCAACATTATAAACTTGCAGTGTTGTGAAACTAATAATAACGAATAAAAATGAGAGGATGAATAAAATTTATTAATAAGCGAAACACATTTCAGTAGCAGATGGACAAAAGTAACAAAGGATTTAAAACAGAAAAAAATAAGGACCCACGCGTTTCACACTCTCCACCACTAGAGGGCGTCTCAGCTGTCAGTGGCGGATCTGATATTGTGAAATGAGATCTGAAACGTGTCTGTTTCACATTTAAGGTTAAATCTGTTACATAAAAAACATTTTATTCCCAAAGGTTTATATCAAATACATTTTGCATAAGTTAGCAGTAAGATAAGCTGCTTCATGCTTTGGGTACTTCATGTCAGACAGTTACAAAGTTAGTTTTCCTATTTCGTAACTTACATACAGTTTACTGTAACCTGCATATGTGCTACATGTAACAAGTAGAATCTTGTGTCTTCGGATTGTTCACAGTGGAGTAGAAGCTGGTGGGATCAGTGGAAGCTGTCACAGAGCTGTGAGTCACAGTGTCACCGTCATCAGCTCTGCCTCCCAGAACCTGCAAGGAAGCATAAATGATCAATTCGATGCACTTTATCATTTCAAACAACATATCCTGGATAGTTCTGAAAGTCGGGTATCGGAGGCAAAGCTCCCATACCCGGGCCTCGTTTTGGGTCTTCTTGGTGAAGCTGATGGAGGCGTAGAAGGCACCATCTTCAGGTTCAGCCTATGACAACATCACAGCTACCAACACATGAACTGAAAAATGATTTCAAATATTTTTCTTTCAGACGACAGATACAGCAGTGAGTGTAACTTTGCACCGGGAGCAGTGACTGTGATCTCTGCAGGGTTTAGGCTCAAATACAGTGCAGGGGTGTCAGAACCGTGCAGTTTGGGGGGGTCAGCCGTTGATGTAATCCCCATGACTCCTTTGTTGCTACAGCTACTTGTCACTGCAGTGCTTGTTACGGTCACAGCTGTACAGAGGCCTTCATCATTAGTGTTAAAACTCACTGTGTTTTCGTCCCTCTGCCTTTTATTCCCTGAAATGAAAATATGTTTAGCTTCACTGAAGATCCAGGGAAAAAGAACATCAGCACTTGCACATGAATCTGCATGATGTCAAGACCACTACACTCCACGAAGGCATCTGTTATCATCATTTATCTTTTTTATATCTTGCAGTTTGTTTAAGCAGCGACTGCAAAGCAGATGCTGCTGAAACAAACTGCCTCATCAGACGCAGAGGCAGCAAATTAACGTTAAACACATTTCTACACAGTAAAAGCCTACAGTTAACCTTTAAACTGTCTCACCTCTTATCATCTTCTGCCTGATTATGACTGCAGCTGTCTCTGTAAGTGCTGCCAAAGCCAGCGGAGCAGCAAGAAACCACCAGGACGAGCCTGGAGACACAAGAACAGTCGCTGCTGCGGTGAAACCAGCCGGATGCTGCAGGTCTGAGAGTCTCAGAATCAGCTTCACCCGCACTCTGCTCTATGTCACTTTTTTTATTTATGGTGTTGAAGGTGATGTAACTACCATCTGAGGTTTTCCTCTCGCTTCTTATAGTTGATGGTTGAATTGCAGCTGCTGTTGCTGCGTCTCCATCTGTACAATGAGAAGATTTCACGTCATGTTAGTTTGTTTAAGACGAGCATGACCATCAGTTTGAGTCCATTACGGTTCTCACCTGTGTTTTGTCTCACCTGAGGATTGATGACTGAAGGGAAACAGCTGAGCTTCTTTAGTGTTGTCATTTGTCACTTTACACTTCAGTAACTCACAAATCTGTGACTTAAAGACAGTTATTGATAATGTCACCGTGGCAGCGCAGGAACCTGGCGACAGCTCCATGTCTGCAGGTTTGTTCTCTTCACCCTCATACAGCCACTCCACCGTGTGTCTGCAGTGGTCACGTGTCTGCACACTACAGTACAACGTGACTTTATTATTGCTCTTCTCTTCATTTACTGGTGATGATGGAGACATCGAGAGAGAAAGACGAAGAAAATGAGCCTCGTCTCATCATCAATATTAAGCTAATATTTCAGTATGTTACAAATACTCACTGTGAACGGCAGACAGGTGAACATGAGCGTCTGCTCCTCCTGCTGTGAGCTGCCTGCAGCTGTACTGACCGACATCCTGATCTGTGACCTTCCCTAATACCAGAGCACAGTCTGCCGTCACACTCAGTCCGGCTGCTCTGGTTTCGTTGTGAATGCGACCATGTTCAACGAGCGCTGCTGCTGCACCACCGAGGCCAGTGAAGGTCCAAGCAGTGATGCCACAGTTATGCTGAGCAGGTGTCAAACTCCCACAGGGTAACGTGGCTCCATCGCCGACTCTGACTGCCAGGGATGAATGTTGTTCACCTGCTGCTGCTGAGAGACGAAAAATGTGCCGGTTTTTGTCTGATTTTGGTTAAAATATAAAAAGATTTGTGATGTTTATGTTCTTACCTTTAAAGAGAAAAATCAGCGTAAGGAAAGAATACATTTGAACCCATCTGAAGGTAAACATTGTGCTTCTCCGTCTCTGTTAGTCTCTTGGTCTATGACACGTCTGTAAAGTTTCTCAAAGATCTCTAAAAATATGTCTGCTTCCTCTGAGTAATGACGTGTCACTTCCTGGTGGTGACTTCAGTCTTTGTCCTCCTATTTCCAACATTCATTAAATTAATTGAGGTCATCTGTTTGACCTATCAGCTTTTAGAGAACAACACTTTATTTTTGATCAGTTTGTGCTCCAGTATTGTGTCATTTACTGTGTTGATGTGGAGCTGATGTTCACTCTGCTGTGGTTAGTGACAGAGGAGGAAGCTGAAGGCCGGAAGACTGCAAGATGGCAGCAATGCAGCTCTCTATTTTTGGACTCCACACACACACACACACACACACATATGTTCATATGTTCTCCCCGAGTCTGGGTGGGTTTTCAAGCTTCCTCCCACAGACAAAGACATGCTGTTAGTGGGGTTAGTGGCAGGGCCGCTGAGGTGGACGAAGCTTCTTGATGTTGTGGTTGGCAACATCACGTGGAGATCTGGGGCGCTGCCACTCGATTGGCAGACCAGGGGTGGTGGTCCCCATCTTTATGAAGGGGGGGGGCTGGAGGATGTGCTCCAACTACTGGGGATCACACTCCTCAAAGACGGGTCCGTCTGTTAGCTGAATGTCAGATTCTAGAGCAGCAGCTCGGTTTCCATCCTGGTCACAGAACGCTGGACCAGCTCTGTATCCTCTTGAGGATATTTGAGTGTGTGTGGGAGTTTGTCCTTCCACTCTACACGTATTTTGTGGACTTAAAGAAGGCATTTAACTGTGGGAGGGGCTGTGGGAGTATGGGTTAGTCTGGCCCGTTGTTGTGGGCCTTTCAGTCCCGTACAACCGCAGTGAGAGCTTGGTCCGTACTGCCGGCCGTAAGAAGGGCTCGTTTCCCTCTGTCACTTCTTGGAGATAAAGTCCCTCTCTGGGGAGAATCTGAGCACAAGAAAAGGCAGGCAAGCAAACACTGAGACGCAGAGATGTGTGAGAGCTGGCCGAGACTGTTTCACAGTCAACGATCCAGCGAAAACCGATGGTCACTGTGCAGGTTAAAAGGACCTCAGGATGAGCAGGTCAGGAACAGGTGTCAGATCTCCCAGAAGGCCGTTCCAGAGGGCGGAGACAAAGGCAGGTGTCAGATAGTTTAGACCTTCCTTCCTTCCTGTGTGCACAGGTCTGGGAGATTTCAGGAGATTTTATTAGTCACTGATCTCTAACCCTGAAAACAATGTCCAGCTATCTTCGATCTTGGACGAGTCAAACTTAATACTTCAGATAATAAAATCAGATATAAATAAATCAGAGTCTATGAAAACAAAAACAAGAGCTGAAGTTAAAATGAGAATTTTGTAACTGCAGCTGAACAGCTGGGTTTAGAGCCTTGTTTGATTTATATTAATGTATAATTACAGTCAATGAAACCTGACTCAGCCTTTCACTTCACAGTCACAGACAGCTCAGACCTTCAAGCTGCCAACTGAGGGTTCAAATTCCGGGCACCTCCAGAGGAACAGCTGGACTTCAGCGCCTTGCTAAAGGGAACAGCAGTGAAAGTTCCATCAGCAGGTGAAAACATCACTCATGCACATATTCAATCCAGACATAATCAAATTATTGAGATACTCTCAAAGTTAAGAAGAAAAATAGTTTGTTACCATTTTGTGTCCCACTATAGTTCACGTGCTAATCACATCGTTGTGTTCTTACAGTTCCTTTATAAACTGTATCTGGATGCTATCCAGAGTGTTTCGATGCAGCATCTTCAAAGACATGTTGCACAGTGTGTTTTTCATGGTTTCATAGCAACGCTTGAACTTGCAGTGGTTACTGTGACTGTTTATGTTAGCAGAGAGCTGCAAACAGTGTCCTGAGAGAAATGTCACAGATATTAATCTTACATTTATATTACGGCATAAAAGTAACAGATTACCAGAGTGGTGATGTAACTGGGATAATAACTCTTAGTTTCATTCTTCTGGACAAACACACAACCTTTTACCATCTTCAGCTACTCAGACGAACAGATTTGTGCCCTCATTTCTTTAATGATCTAATCGTTTCTTTCCTCTTTGTTTCTCATTCTTTTTCTTCTTTTGTTACTATGTTGCATTTTTTTTCTGTTTGTTATTTTGAAGCAAATCTACTGAAAGACACAAATTAAAGACATTAATATTAAACATTACAAACAGCAAAATTAATTAATCTGAGATGCAAAGCTGGCTTTTTTTTCAGACTGATAGTTTTTTGGTTTTTTTGGTTATCATATTTCTGATGGTGCTGAACTGCTGCTGGTTTGAATAATGTATTTAGAAAACATAAGCAAAAACTGCTGCATATCATTTTAATATACTGAGACACCATTCATTTCTTGCCCATGCTGAACAACAAGGGATCAAACAGAGGCAGCACATTTATATCGGTTATATCCAAAACATGATTATGTTGCTCTGTGCAGCTCTTACACATGAAATATGCCGTTTTTCAGATGATCTGAGACAGAAGCTGCCTGTGAGTTGAGCCTCTGCTGCACCGCTGACATTTAGTCTCCGTGCATATCTGTGCCAAAGACTTCAGACAGACACAATCTGGAGGTGTTTATTTTGAGACGAGTCCGTTCCCAGGCCCCGGATGGCTCAAGACCAAATGCACGAACTGTGGAAACAGAAAGGAACGGCTACTCTTCCCATTTAGATGAAGCTCTTCATGTGTGTTTATGTCCATGAAAACCCAGTGTACATTTGTCTGCCAAGGAGAATTAAAAAAAAGATTTACTGCTACAGTTTTCTGGTTGAATATCCTCTGCTCACTGCCTCTGCACATGTCAGGCCCTGTGAAGCTGACAGGAAGCGGACAGGTGGGTCACACTGTGGGTTGAGGTGGTGAAAATCCACAGCTCTGGTGAAGTGTACAGAAAAAAAATTAACAAAATAGTTTACCTCACAATTTCTTTCCATCTTGAAAAGTTCTTGCTTGCATTTCCTTCCTGATTGTTTAAATCCTTTTCAGATTAGTCCCAGAACGGACTGGGTAGCCACAAGTGGCTTCAAAAATGCAACATCCACCTGCTATACCTGGTTATTATTTCACCTGAGCTAAGTTAAATAAGAATACTGAAGAGTACGTGGAGATATGGAGCTCTTGCCAGCAGCTGAGACTTCTTTCTGTCTGAAATAGTGAAACAAGTCAGTGTTAATGTTTTATATTTAAGTCCACAAAAGTCGCTTATCTGTCGGCGCCCCTCGTATCTCTGAGCCAAGAATGCAGAGTAATATTCTTGGGAGCTGCGGAGCATCACTTAACATTCCGTGTGCAGAGCTGCGCTGTGTAACCTAACAACCGCACAGAGGAAACAAACAGAGCGGCTCTGATTCATGCAGGAGAACCAGCTTTCCTGGATTAGCCAGATTTCCAAATCAGAGCTCCCTGCAGCTCCGCGTGAATATGCATGACGATCAATAAGATCATTTATGGAGTAGCCCTTTATAACTGAATTAAACCATTTATTTTTAAAATGCACATTTATGCCCGTGCATGTCCTGCTTTGCAAACTTGTTCTGGTCAAATTATCACCTTCGCTTTTTTATTGTTTGCTGTGTCCATCATCTGATTGCACTGCAGCTACTCCGACTTCTTATATAGTGTCAATATCAGGTCAAAGTTATTAATGTTCACTTGAACAGAAAAAGGAACATTCTCCAGGGCGTTTTCAAGTAAATATTAAATAAGGAGCAGAAATTATAAGTTTTAAAAGTTTTCTTATTAGCTGAATCAGAAATGCGTTTAATGTATTGTTCAGTTTCCTGTTCAAATGCTAAAAAAATAAGGATTTGCGTCCATCCTTCCGTTCTCGAAGGATTTCAGTGACTATTTCGCTTTATGTTTATGATATTTCCCTACATTTATGACGTTTTTTACTTTGGAAACCAAACAACTAATTTTTCCAACGTAAAGAAAATTCTGAGTCAATCTTCATTTATCGAAACTGATTTCATCTGAGCGGGAGGTGGCAGCAGAGTGACGTTGCCAGAACAGGATAAATCTGCATTTTTATGCGGTGGGATGAGAGTTGCATGACGTCACTGCGAGGGCGGAGTTACACGGCTGGAAGAGAAGAGGCAGAGGGTGGATGTGAGGCGTCATCAGTCACCACCAGCATCCTCCGAGGTGTGTCTGCGCCGCTGCAGACGGACGGAAGGACGCACGGAAACGGCCGCTTCACACCGACGATGGCGTCAAAATGTCCCAAATGCGACAAAACGGTGTATTTCGGTGAGTGTTTGTTTCCTGAGCTGTAGAGGCGACAGTTATTATAAGAGGCCGGGATTTAAAAAATGATGTATGAAAGACAGGCAGTGCATTAATATTTAAATCGTCTTTAACACATAATCGATAATCCGCGTGAACCGGCGGATACAGAGTGACGCGCACCCATTGATACAAATGGGATTTTTATGTTATTAATAGGCCTGTCCAGTACCCCTCACACACACACACACACACACACGCACACACACACACACACACACATACACACACACACACACACACACACACACACAGGCTAACACTTTCATATTGTTTTGTAGTTTGTTTGTAGTCGCATCAGAAGCGTTACTGTTCGCCCACATGTTCACCGTGTTGTGTGTCTGTGTTAATAACAGCTGATCGGTCTGCAGCGTTAGTCAAGCTAATTATATCCAGCTGTCACAACATCAGCACCACTGATCTCCATGTTCACAGTGTGAAAATGAGTCAAAGTGCTGTGAAATACATGCTTATTCGCCCTTTTCTGACACTGTGTCTCTGTGTGAGGAGCTTTCATTCGACTCTGTAGGATTTCACTCACACAGACAAATGCAAAAGTATTTATTTATTTTGCAGAAGCTGCAGAGTGAGCATGCAGCTCCTAAAAGCTCTGCTGTCGCAGTTTGACAGGCTCTCAGAGACGTTCACGGACACGCTGCCAGACTGGACGTGAAATCAAAGCCTCAGTTTCTCCCTAAAAACGTCCCAGATGGTGAATCTCGTCCTCTGATAGACACCTGGAGTGTGTCGACACCGATCAGGCTGTGATGCGTTCGCTCTCTCTGGATAAGATTACAGGGAGCCATTAACAGACCTGCATCATCAGCCTTCACCGTGTTATCTGACAGCTTGTGAAAAATCCTTTTAGAAGCAGGAAGGATGAGTTTAGTTTCTGGATGCTATTTTTACTGGACATTGGATGTTAAACTAGTGAATTAAATGTAAAATTTTGAGCTTTTGAAGCATTTTTGTGCAGCACCATATGGCATAGTGAATAATTAATCGATTGCCAATTTGTTGCATGGATCAATGTTCCTTTTGTTCTTTCCCCATTCCTCTGGAGAACAGCAGGAGAACCACACCCTGCAGCCTCAGTCAAACACGCTGCTCTTGCTTTTCTGCACTGAAATGTGAGCGTATGAAAAAATGAGGTTTTTTCCCTCCTGGAAGTGGAAGTTATTGCTTTACTGGTGAATTGATTGCAGTGGAAATGCAGAGCGCGCTCGTTTGTCCTTTAGGTGGATGTTCTCAGTCACATCCTGATGGTTTCTCTTTGAAAGCTGAGTTAATGTGATTTCTCCAGTAAATTCGGCTCCATTATAAAAAAGAAGAAAACCACTTATCCTGCACAGACTCGAGTCCTTCAGCACGGCTCTGTGTCGGCGTGACTTCCTGTCAGATATCACACTGACAGGCAGAGCAGGATTGAGTCTAAACAGGAAGTGTCATGTTGTATCAGTCTCAGTGTATCAGCTGAGATATTTTTGGAGGAGGGCAAACAGATAAGCGACTGTTATGAGCTTCTTGCTCCCTCTGTCCATCCTTCTGTCTTCTGTACAGATAAGGCTCTGTGACTTTGGGTTTATACCGTCTGTGCTTTCAGCCTTCACTGGCAGCATGTTCAATAGTCACATAAATAACTGGATGGGAATACATTTTTAAACACATATATGAGTTCTGAAGTCCAAAGAAGGCTGTTATGACCGTCTGAGGTAATTTGGTGGTACAGTGTTGTACTGCTCTGTCCTCCCATAATGTGCATAAGTGAAAAGTTGTTGCAGCAGCACAGACACAGAGCAGCGCAGGCATCACTGACAGCACATAATAACTTGATGAAAACACCATGAAAAGGAAGAGCTTGGGGTGGACGTGGGGGGATTTGAATATTTCTTCCTGTAGCAGATCAATGGGAGGAGCAGCTGAACCAGCAGATGATGTTTCAGGTTCCAGATGAGCTGCAGATATCATAAAGCTGCACTTTATTCTTCCATAATGTGACGCTCACGCTAAAGTCAGCTGTGGGGGTTAACAGTGATAGCATTTATCTTGCCTCTGGCCTTGGTGGACTCCTTCAGTCCATCAGTCCGTTTCTCTCGTCTCTGATTGGCCGCCTGCAGCAAACATGTTTCTGTGCTCTCAGCCGGAGCTCTGTGGCTCTCACCATATTGGGGATATTTGCTCTCCCTTAAATATACAGAGTATATAGAGTATGACAATTTAAAGAACTCAAACCGACTGTTTTACTGTTACACAAACAGACCCTTCATTTGAAACACTGACTCTTGAATATGAGCATAGCCTGACATTATCCAAAGGTAACAAAAACCCTCCTGTAGTGACGGTCAGAGATCTTCAGATCCGACTCCGGTCAGACTTCACAGGTAGCTTCACCTTTGGATGAAGGTGGCTGGAGTGTTTGAAGGGATGAACAGTAGCTCCATAAAAATGTGATAAATCAGAAAATGGAAACGTCTGAGTCACCACGCTGCCCTTTCGAAGGCAGTGGAAAGAATGTGCTTCGGCCTGATATGAACTCATAAGTGCCCGTTAAATGTCGCCTGTCACTCTGACGGGCAGCTGCTACATTAGTGCCTAGCATGTGCTCCCAGGTTGTGTCAGGAAATATAATTGCTGCTGTACTTCACATGCTGACACTCGCCCCCTCAGAAAGCCTTAATAACAGTCTTCTAATGGCTGCTGGGCCCATGTGTGACGGCTGATTTGTCTGCAATAGATACAGATGGATTTTTCAAAGGTTTATTTGCAACATTGTTACAGTGAAGATCCTGGTTTGAATCCACTCTTCTGACTGGAGCTGCTGTTTCCTGAGTGGGTTTTTCTGTGTCCTCCTGCTTCTTCCCAAAGTCCAAAGATTATAAATTTGCTGTAGGTGTGAATTTTAGTGTGAATAACTGTCCGCCTCTCTGTGTTAGCCCTGCGATGTAGCAGCACCCTGTCCTGAGCAGGCTCCCTCTGTCACTGTCTAACAGCTGGGACACGAGCAGCAAATACAAGAAAGGACGAAAAAAGTGATACAGCATTAAACGATCTCCATCCTTTTGTGCCCCACAGCGGAGAAGGTGTCATCTTTGGGGAAAGACTGGCACAAGTTCTGTCTGAAGTGTGAGCGCTGCAGCAAGACTCTGAACCCAGGAGGCCACGCTGAGGTAACAGGATGTGAGGCGTATAAGCTTCAACTCATGGTGCTATTATGATTTATTTTAGGTTTATGAGGCATAAATATTTTATGTTTAAAGGTTATATTGTGTCAACATAATTAAATGTGGCTGAATAATGGCGTCACGTGCACTCTGTGAGCTGTTTCAGATGAACTTGGTTTTGTGGTGAGATTCAGACTTTTTGTTCCCCTCAGCAGGAAGTAGTTGGATTCTTTGTGGTAAATCTTCCTCGGTCGCTCTGCTGCCTCTGAAACCACACATGCACAAGTGTAACCACAGACAAACATGTGTGCACTTCCTGTTTTCATTCTCTGCTGCCAAAAGTCAATCGTGGGTTTTCACTTCCTTAGTGTGAGTCTGTTCACATCCACTCGGAACATCCCTGTAGCTTTAGAGCAGCGCTCCTCTGAGAGAGCTGAACATGTCCGCGCTTTGCTAAAGAGTGACACTGTGAAGCTGCACAAACCTCAGACGGCAGCTTTGGTGCTTGATTAAAGAAAATTAGAGTCGTGTTGAGGGCATATAGTACAAAATAGACCAATCATGTTCAAATCAGCTCTGAGATTCGTACTCTGTGTCCCTCTTTGTTATAATCAGCGCATGTGACAGCACATCATCATTCATGATGTTCTTCGGTCTGTTCAGACCAGCTCAGGACTAAATTAGCTGCACATAAAATTAACACCCCAGCAGCTTGTTATTTGAAATTCATCAGACTAATCTGATTATTGTTTGTGGCTTCTTCTGCATTTTCATGAGGTTTTAAGAAGTTCTGAGAATCACAGATGAGCTGAAAGGTAGATAGATAGATAGATAGATAGATAGATAGATAGATAGATAGATAGATAGATAGATAGATAGATAGATAGATGTTTGTTGATGATATTTATAGTTTCAGTTATAGCTTCAGTTCACTCTGATGTTTCTTCTGTCTCTCTGCTTTACACTGCACAGCATGATGGGAAGCCGTACTGCCACAAGCCGTGCTACGCCGCCCTCTTCGGCCCTAAAGGTGGGCTTTCCTCTCATACTCACATGCAGAGAACGTGATTGATCGCCGTCAGATTGTTGTTTGTTCTGTTTTTAGGCGTAAACATCGGAGGAGCCGGATCCTACGTGTACGACGCTCCTGTCAATGAAGCCCCTGCAGCCGTTTCCTTGGAAACAAATGCCAAACCAGAAGAGGAGAAAAGAGCCCCCGCACGGGGACCAGTGAAGGGTGAGAAATATGTGGAGCAGAAATAGAAAAACTGTCAGATGCGAGGAGGAGAAACTCGGTGCCTCTGTGGCAGCTTTATGTTGGCTTTGCAGCATCACAGCGAAGAAAAGCACCTGGAATCAACGAGCCTCTCATACAGTTCAGGGAAAGTGACAATTAAAGGATAAAAATGAGGGCAGAAATATGAGATTTTATTTTTGAAGGATTCACTGCATGAACGCCAAAATAAAACCTAAAGGACTGACTGTATAAACAAGCAATAAATACATTATTAATACAACCAAAATACACTTTAATGTAAAAAAAAACCTGTTTGCATTAATTAATAATAATATAATCATAATTATTTGAATAATATTGATGTTGCATTTAGTTTGCTTATGGTTTATTTGTCCCTTTTTGCTTTTAGCTGTTCAGAATCACTAGAAGCGTCTAAACAAGCATTTCTACCTAATATGTTTTATTCCTTTTCATAATCTGATTTTCTATTCTGAAGTTTTTTAATTCAGTAAAACCTTTGCAGCTGCCAGTTTCTCGTCTTTCTCTGGAGGTCCCAACATCTGCCCCAGGTGCAACAAGACGGTTTACTTTGGTGAGCACATTTCTGTCTTCGTATCTCGATTAAAAAGAAAAAAGCTGTCCTGCATTTCTTCCTGAGACTGGAATGTGCCGTCCTGTGCTGGCTGTGATGTCTCTGTCTGTGCGTCCGTGCAGCTGAGAAGGTGTCATCTCTCGGGAAGAACTGGCATCGGCCTTGTCTGCGCTGTGAGCGGTGCAGTAAGACTCTGGCAGCGGGCAGCCACGCCGAGGTGAGGATGAGTCGCACACACTCTGTGGACCACATTCAGACTC
>VOQJ01022791.1:16620-27493 GCA_015052665.1 Apistogramma diplotaenia | reverse complement strand
GGGCCCGGGGGGCCCCCCTTTTGCGTCTGCATGGCCAACAACCCCCCCCCCCCCCCAAAACAAAAAAAAGACCCAAAACTAAATGTGGCGTCTCCACACAGAACACAAGAACATTCTTTTTCAGGCGCCCCGGGAACAGGGATGTAGCATTTCCATATCGCTGACCACATCCACGCTTTGCTTTTGTTGTTTTTTGTGGATTTTTTATGACAAGCGAATATGCTGAGTATAGGCATCTCTCATTATTCATTCCTACCCTCTCTGCCTCCTCCTTCTACTCACATCATCAAGCGTACACCAAAGCCGTGAGCGAACTTGAGCTGACAGCAGCGTGCAGGGGCCAGTGTGCAGATTTTACACTTGCTGCCTTGGTTTAAGTTGCACAACAAAATAAAGCAAACCACATTGTGCAGCCTAAATTGTGTTTCCAGTGATTTCTCGTTTTTTCTCGCTGTTGCCATTTCAAGCCAGAAGAAAACAAGAAATACACTGCTTAACTTCTCCTACAAAAACTACTGCATATGAAAACTTATACTATTACAATGACTAAAATTTACTCTTTTAGAATGAAAGCACCCAAAGCCATTTATTTTACATATACAAATGCAAAGATTGCATATTTCTGACAACATTTAATTCAGAATAACACAATCGTTAACATATTATTTCTGACATTACTGCAGATAAAAATATAACATTGATTTAGCAAATTCAGTTTGTCAACTTACAGTCCAGAAAGCTTTGTTAATATTCACAGGCCAAACCCTTTCTTTGTGTTTATTTAATATTAAAGCAGCATTAAGTAAATTTTGGCCACCAGGGGTCAGAAATGCCCCAAAACAAATCTATCAATAATACCCTGTGGTAACAGGTGTGTCCTTATGAATTTTCTGGTTATGAAGAAAAAATGTTGAGTCATGACGGGCTGCAACGATTCATAGACGTAACTGATGACCTCAACTACAAAAATTTGTTGACATTAAATTTCTGTAGTTGACGCGTCATATTAAGCCATGTCATGTGTGATTTTTTTTAGCTGCAATACACTACAGGAAGTCTACATTATCTGCCAATAACAATGCTCAAGAAGAAGAAGAACGCTAATGTAGCCGCCATATTGAATGTAGCAAAAACGGCAAACATAACAGAGCTGCTGCGTGGCGTTAATCAAATGGTTTTGCAAAATAATCGTTAGTTGCAGCCCTAGTCATGAACTTTCAAAATGTAGTACTTTGCAAAGGTTAAAGTAGCTTCTTAAGTTTCAGGCCAAAGCAATACAACACAGTGCTGATTTAATCATTATATTCTGTATGTGTGCTGTCATAATTGATCCAGTAAGTGTACCCATTACTTAGCCTATTAATCTTGTTTAATAAAACTTATATTATTGTGCAAAATGGCACAATAACAAATTTATGCTACAAACTAGTAACTTGACACCTTTGACTTCACAACTGTCTCCCAACACATGAGTAAAACCCCACTTTGGGCAGCAGCTCATTCCCAACACAAATTGGGCACGCCACCCTTTTCCAGCTGCCATGGCTCACTGAAAGCAACAATAAATGTCCTGGTAAAAAGCAAAGATGTGATCCTGATGCCACCGAAGCGTATGCGCCAACACTGGAACAAGTCTAACTTGTTGTGAACCAAAATCAACCTTGGACCTCCATGGGTGCTGTTTGTGACCTTTTGTATGAGTCACATTGTAAAATGTTGTTTAGAGTGCTGCAATGATGTATAAATGCCATATTGCCCTTTACATCCACCTCCCCTTCTGATCTTGAGTCATTGCACTGACTAACAAAGTGATTTTGTGATGCTGAGATTTGCTCTCACTTCATTATTTTTATATTATTTTTATATTATTGGACATTTTATGTGATTAGCATATGAATTCTCATTATTCCAGAAGAGGATTTGTATCAAATTTGTAAAATCCCCTCAGGGCCTCTTGAGGTATTTTGTCCATGAGAATGGGATGGATTGCTGTAAGTCTTTCAAATGTACCTTGCCTTATTCAGAAACAAATATTCTTTTCATCTTATCTAACATCCCTTAAACCTACCCAGCAAACATGCCCTTTTGGGCCCATAGTGGGCAGATGTGGGTGAACTGTGGGGCTGTGTGGGCAGGACAAAGCCACACTCATCCCACATGGGCCCCAAGTGGAAATGCCCACAGTGTCCCTGCACGGTCACAAGGATGCATGTTTGCTGGGTATTTGTTCCGCTTCAAAACAAAAGCTTTAAACTGCTGTGACACAAACATAATCAAGCTTTGCTGTGGGAGAGTCTGTCCATGCATGGAAGTTAACAAGTTAGCAAATTACATGCTAATAATAGCACACATAGCATTAGCATCCCATTTAAATCGTGTTCAAATTTATTTTGCCTCACCAGCTACTGGTAAGAATATTAGGGTCTTTAGCTACATATTTTAACTCCGTTGTTATGTGATTCACGTAGCCTAGCTTTAGCTTGCGTGGTTTTATACCGTTGATTTATTCATGCGTTTTATATACAAATGCAGTAAGAAAACCAAATGAAAGTGTTAAAAGTAAACGCATGATAGAGCTGCAGAGATGAGTTTGCTTCCTTGGTGAGTTTGGCAGGACAAGCAGTCATTTCACATTTCAGTAGGTGAGAAGCTCAAAAATGCTTTTGCATTAAAAGTTGAGTGGAGAAAGGGCTGCAGCATTACATGGCATTCTGTCCAGAGTTTTGTTTGCACTCACAATTTAAGCTTTCATTTCAAACACATCTCTGATCACTGGTCGTCCAGATTACAAATGAGGCAATTTACAGTAGCTTTAATGCCAGTCACAGCCAGCAGCTGGTTTATGGAAGCCGTTTAGCAACTTCTGAATAGTCACAAAAGAGAGAAATGAGTGGAAATCAATGAGTGTCACCAAATAACAGAAACTTTTAGAGATGCACACTCCACTATTGATATATGGCATAACTGGCACATGGATACAACACCAAAAAATATAACCTCAAATATGCCCAATCTGATTGTGTAAGAACTCAGAGTGGTTCTTTTCAAGGGCTACAAAGTAAGCCCCACTCTTCCACACGCAGCGCCACACGATGCATTTCACACATCACCACAAATTGAGGCTCTCTTTCATATTCACAGCATTCTCATACGTTTGCCCTTCCCCACATCACCCCTCTCTTTCTCGTTCCTCTTATCAAAGCCCTCGCTTTGAAACAGCCTCGCTGACATCAAGCAGCGAGACGATGGCGAGAGATGAGGGGGTCCTGCCTGTTAGGGCATTTAATATGTGCATGTACGTGCAGCCAGTTGTGAATATATGATGAGGGCAAACACACATAAATATTGTTAAGGGCAGCTGTGTTCTGCAAAAGGGAGATTAGCCAATCAGAGATATGCCTTCTGCAAAACAACAAACAAAGCTAAACAACGACAAAAAACCCCACAGCAAGCATCTGGGGACGTGGAGTTAAAGGTATAATAATTATATAGTGAAACTGCAGCGATGACAGAGAAGGTTTAAGATCACAGTCAAATATGACACAATTGCAAATTCCCATCAAGGTCAAACTGGGCGGTCAATCTTCTTTATTCAGCTGCTGCCACTCTGCACCCAGCTTCTAGCATTAATGAAATCCAGATAATGGGTTTGCCTGGCAGAGCTTCGTCAAAATTCACCCCTAAAGTCCAGCCAAATAATAACCTGCCTGTGGTCTGATCTGCCTTCAGTGGATCATCAGCAAATGAATTCAGCGTAGTATTTCTTGTTTCCTCTTCACTGAATTTATTTTACTTCGGTGGTGAGTGCCAAATATAGAAAAAAAAAGTGTGTTAGGCTTGCTGCCAGCCAGGGTTGTTTAGCAAAGTAAAGTGAACTCTTACATCTGTAGGATTTGTTCATTCTACATTCGCTACAATGCTGGGTTTTTACTTAATGAATAACATTAAATTATGGCGGTGCTTTCATTTTCCTTTTGCAATGTTAATAGCTTGACTTGATTTGACTGCGTGTGATTTGTTTTTGTGTATACAGAGGTGAGTAATCAAGAGTCGTGCGTTTGGTCAATTTGTTCTTTTTAATATTATACAATCACTCTATTACTCAGTGTCAAAAAGCAGCCAGACCCACTCTGACTGAGTTCAGTAAAATAGTAAAACTTAAAAAAAGCCAAAGGGAGTAAACAGCTTTTACAGACGTTCTGTATTGACTCGAGTGTTTGTCGCTGCAGATCACAGAATTTCCTTCCCACGAGGAGTTTAGCAGCGAGCATTCGTCCCTGGACGCTGTAAACAGCGAAGAAATTGATTTTGTTGATCAAAGATAGATCCCACAAGACTACTTCTAATGGAGATGATGTCGGCCTTGAGGAAGATTTATGGTGAAACAGCGTGCAGAGAGACAGATGAGCCAAGGCAGAAAAGAGGGTAAACAGAAGGGACTGGTGAGTAATTGTACAAAGCACACTACCATTATTCTCTGGGGGAAATGTGTGCCTATTAACTAAACATTTTCATTCTGGGCTTTTAGGCACTCTTATCTATTATAACCAGCAGCAAAAAGCACCAGTACTGACCAGATCTATTGTCTGCTTAGGGTTTTCATTTTGGGGAACAACAAAAGGAAGTGGACAAAGAGAGTGCATTACAATTTTTCATTTGTTTCCTGTCTTGCGTCATTCACCCAGAAACATCATTTCCAATAAGCCCTTACTTGATAAACATTACAAATGAGGGCGAAAGGGAAAGTTAAGCAGCTGCGTTGAGCTCAGACATGCCTCTGAAAACAGACATGAGAGGAGCAACTGCACAGATTAGGGGTTTAAAAACGGGAAAACAGCATTGACAAAGAGTGCTTTGATGGTTTTAGCAGCACTGGTGTAAGGACTTATACATTTTCATGGGAACTGTATATTTGTCCTCACCACCAACACTTTAGTCTTGCAATACGAGCAGCAAACCTCAAGTCACTGAAAAAAATGGCCGATCAATTTGTGCTTGGTGTCTCTTCCTGTTTGCGATGTATTTTTCAAGCATTTTTAAATATTTTATCTGACAAATAGGATGGCCTGCTGTGCAGCTAATTGTACTAACAGCCTGTCCAAGACAGCAGAGCTCTAGTTTTGATGTGTTGTATTATGTGTGTGTGTTCCTTTCTGCAGGTGCTTTACCTGTGTCTGTTCCCTCAGAGTCACAAGAGACGGGTGTGATAACAAAAAAGAAACTGAACTGAAATCTGTGGGAGGGCAACAAAGATAAAAGTAGAAGTCTAACTTCTCTTTCAGACTATTTCAAAGCAAAGTCAGCAAACCTAAATGGGTTTTTTTGTTGTCAAAATTAGATTTGACAGGTGATTTTATTATGTCTTATAAAAGGACAGCACTTCAAAAGAGGTGCAGTAAGGTGTCATCAAGATGGCTAGTGAGTGTGGAGAATTGCTTCCAGAAGGACTTCGTGCTCTCACTCACATTACTAATAAACCTAACCAGCTGTCTCAGGACTCTCAATTCTCACATGGTCACTTCTGGCTCCGAAATCCCAAGAGGGTGACAGCCACACTGCCAAAGCTGAAGCTTTTTAACAGTTGGCATAATGAATATGAGATGAATGAATCATAATGAACACAGTTGATGTCTGCAGCTAAAATTCTGGTTATGTTCTGACTTTGGAAAAGCTAAAAAAAAAAAGGCTGTTGTTGCAATAATTTGTTTTCATCTCACAATGACTCTATGCTAGCAGCTTCAGCCTTACAGCCTGTTAACAGTTGTGAGGGAGGTGATAGGTGAGGGATTTTTTTTGTGTATGTGTTACAGGTTATTCTCCCGCATCCCTCCCACTACATACCCTCTGAGCTGATTTCACGGGACCGCACTAGGTCACTCTTGTTGCCCACCAGGATGATTGGAGTGTGTGGCTGGGACTCCCTGAGAAGGAGGCGGAGCTGGGCGGTACGGTGGAAACTTCGCCTGTCTGTCACTGAGAACACCAGGATACACACGTCACACTGCAGCGTGGACAGGTCCTGTGGATTGCAAACACACACGCACACAGGTATTATATAAACACCTTGGTTGGGCGCAGCGGTGTGCACACGTAAAAGAGTGATCAGGTGACCGCAGAGAAGGTGTGGAATGTCAGGTGTCAACTACACACTGCAGATGATCATGTTGCATGCCATCAACAAACTGATCCTTGAACTGCGCTGCCTGTTGGTCTGTTTGTTCATAGGCACGGGAAGGGCATCCGTGCTGTTTCCAAGCCTCCTCCGTGTCCCGTGAGAGGACTCAGAGGAGGCTTTGCTCATCTTGACTGTGCGCATGTCATGCTTCACTTTGAATTGACTGACCCTCTTAAAAATCATCCCCCCAACATCCCGTCGGGGCTTCCTGTCACAGAGGCTCAATTAGCCCGAGTGGCTCTTGCAGAAACAGCAGCTTGTAACTGCCTGTGACCATCTTTGCCCTCTATTGCTTTGGGTCCCGATTCAGTTGGATGCATTTACATCGGCGTGAAGGTGGTCCGTGGGTGCAAATTGGGTCACGACAAGCTAGCTGAAAAAAAGCATGTCGGGCAAACAATCATGGTCCAGTTCATCTTTGCTGATCACTTGCTGACCCATCTGTCTTTCAAAATAATATCTTGTCAACCTTGTATCGGCTAAACATCTGTTGTTGGGTGAGTAATATTAGACAATCAAGGTTCAGTAAACTGAAGGTTTAGTAAACTGTAGCAAAAACCTAATCAGTAACATCATGATAAACATTGTCATATGACATATAGGTTAATAAATGAACGCAAGTAAAGGTATCCGGAACCCAAAGAGCATTTCTGTGTAGCTAGAAATCCTAATTGAAAACAGCAAAGTTGTTACCTTTTTACTGCATTCGCCAATAAATAATCTGCATCCAAATTTGGTGTTCATTTATACACAGTGCTTTCATCAAACCCATGTTCAGCAACAGTGAAAGCAAAGCAGCACTGCTAAACCTCTGTACAGTAACAGCACACAACAGCAAACAGTTGGAAACTAGCCGGTCTTATTAGGAATCGATGGAGAGCAAAACGACATCTAAAAAGGTTTATCAAGAGACAAGATGTACAAACTGATGTACAAGTTCAGAAAAATGAAACCAAATGGAAAGAGCTGCAGTACCTTGAATGACCACTTGAGGCTAGCTTTAAAATAAAACCAGTCCTACTGACGGCATGAAAGATGGGAATAGCTACAGCGATCTCACACTTTGGCTTCTTGAGTCCCATTTTGGAGCCTCAAGATGAAAATTTAAGCCGGAACCATCTTGGCTGCTAAAAAACAAAGGGTATGATGAGGAGGAGCAGGTCGGCCTGTGATGCCGCATGCTCTTTGGCTAACGACTTGTACTGTACCACTTTTGCACCACAGATAATCTTCAGTTTTGAAACAGGTTATGACCAAGATTCAGTACGATCCAAAACGAATGGCTGAGCTCATTAACTCAGGAGGAAAGTGTTTACAGACGTCAAGCTGGAAGCTGTTTTCAGAGACTTCCATAGGACTGGAAGTCTTTTTGCCACCACAGCTATCCGCATCTAGTGGCCTTCAGATTTAAAGCACTTCCACACCGGCTTCACTCTCCCACTCCAGAAGCTATGTCCATGTTTTATACCGCGGTCAGTCCCCATTAGACTTCCGTGTTAGCATAAGCAACTTTACAGCAAAAAGGAACCAGTTTACACCTGCGACCAAAACATGGTTTTGGCTTATAGATCTAATTACTGCATTTATGAAAATGGCAACAAAACACTGAAGTTCTGTGGGTTCTCCACAACAGCATGAACATGCAAATTTAGATTTGTTAATGCGTCTGCTCAGCTGAAAAGGTTACAACAACAGACATTTTCTCCTACAGACAGAAACCTGAAACCAAAGCCCACAGTGTAACGTCAGGCCATGTTCTCCAGGCCACATGTTGATGAATACAGGAACCATTATGAAGAATTTTATACCCACTTATTGCTTCTCTGTGGTGAAGCACAGACCATGGATTTAGTCTTTAACTGTGATCAAGTACAATGTATTTCTGTTCACATTTTTGTGGGGCAGAAAATTAAGTTCATTTAATATTCTTTAGCTCGAAGCTTTTCTCTTGACATTGCTGTAACCTGAAGGAATTATATTTGATGGTTGGTTGAGTCTTAAATCTATAGCATTCCACCAGCAAACATAATCTATAGTTCAACTGAAAATAGGACACAAACAGAAATGACAGGATCGATAAACATAAACAAACTATTCCAACCAGATAATCCAATCTGCCTGCTGGTTTGGGACTGCACGCTGTCTGCTTGTGCGAGTGCGTGGATGCCCTTGCCCTACATCTACAGCCCCCGAGGTAAATATTCCCGCCCTCCAGAGACTTTCAGACGGCTGAAAAATTCACATCGTTTCATGCGGCCAAGATTCTCTCCGATCAGACCCCGGAGCAGGAAATTCACGGGGAGCACCTTGGCACTCTGTCTGTTTGACGGCACACAGGAAAAGACAAGGAGAGGGAAAGGAGGGGGGGAGCCACCTGTCACTGTTGGGAAGAATGAAAACAAGGCAGGGAACGAATCCACATCCTTGCGAGGAAAGTGGTAGAAACGTAGGGTAGGCATCGATTAGATGGGCAATGAAGCATTCCAGGAGGAAGCCTGTGACCAATTAAAAACACCTCCCTGTCAAACGGAGGCAGAGCAACGCGGGACAGCGCCAGCTCGCTCCCTCTCTTGATTAAACAGCTCCTCTCTGTTCACGGAGAGCAAGCCATCTGTCAATACCAGCTCCTCGCATGCACATACTCTCGTGGACTAACACACAAGAACAAAAGCAGGGCGCACATACACATACAATCATCCACAAATTCACACAGTACTAACAGAGCATTCAGGGGAATGTTAATGGATTGATGGAGATAACAAAGAGGGATTCGTCTGGCTCAAGTGGACATTTTCCATGAGGTTTTACTATCTCCTTGCACAGTCCTCACCTTATTACAGAAATATTTGTACACATAGTTCATAGGACTGTCACAGTGGTTACAAAATTGTTTTTACAAACAGAGTTACTGACTTCAAGCGAGACAAAAGGTTGTAGTAAACAGAATTTCTTTCAAAATATCAAAATCCAGCAAAGCAACAAAATCAAAGAGCTACAGGAGGAAACCGAAAGCAGGGAGCCGGCAGAGGAAACCACAGGATCTGAAGAGCAAAGCAACTACCTGACACCTAACGACTGAAGGAGATCATGCAAACTATATGAACACCGGGAAGACAAACAGCGAGGCAGGGGTGAAGTCAAACAAGACAATAACAAGAGCAGCGACGGGAATGAAGGAAGGGAGGGAAAAGGCAAACATCCACATGAAGAACGAACCTTTCAAATGAACCAGGAATTGAAATGAAAACATGAGCAAGAATAAACTGAGTCAGACAGTCAGACGCAGACAGAGAAGCACAGCGAAACCCTCAGAAACACAAATTCATTTCATTGGACGGAAATCTTAGTGCTGAGTTTTCAAAAGTCTGGAAAAAAGGTTAGAGATTTGTTCTGGAATGCCAGGAGCTTTCAGCTGTTCCCATAAAGTTTGACTCTCCAATAGTTCTGTGTGCATAAATATTTCTTAGCTAACTTTAACTTAAAGGCTGAGATTCTCACACTCAGATGATTGCACAGTAGTAAATTCCCAACTGAAATAATAAAACGTTATTTGTATTCAAAGCTACAGTTATGATACTGGCTCTATATTGAAATTATGAATAAAGAATGGCCTTTTTTTCTGTGAGCGACTGTAGCTTTGGGCTATATCCTCAAACGACTCGTCCTTATGCCTCATGGTGTTACCCATCATTTATGACTGCGTATCACT
Source organism: Apistogramma diplotaenia (assembly GCA_015052665.1). Lineage (NCBI taxonomy): Eukaryota > Metazoa > Chordata > Actinopteri > Cichliformes > Cichlidae > Apistogramma > Apistogramma diplotaenia. The sequence goes on along the minus strand of VOQJ01022791.1, from coordinate 17,609 downwards.
TTCTGCCTTATTGATAGCCTCAGTTTCATGAAACTTCGTTTTAGTGTTGAATTTTACGGGCCATAAAAATGGCATAAACATAAAGCTTGCAGTAGATTTAGTTATAATATGTTCTAAATGACAAAAAAACAAAAGAGCAGGAATATAAACAAGGCTCGCAAAGACATTAATTCTCCGTATTTCCTGTTTCTGGCAAAGATAGCATTGATGGAGCTGTGCTGGAGTACATCTCATTAATATTGTAGGCTGGTTTTAAGATTTGGACAAGCAAATATTTGATTTGTCTCTGAACTAATATGTTGATTCAGCCACTCTTTGGAGAAAACCTGCAAAACACAAGTTAGACTGCAGATGCTTAAACACAACCACGAAAAACTGCTCACATTTGTACGTAATGATGCGATGAAACGTCAGCTGGCTCAGAGTGCACAGGAAGCACTGGTGAGGCAAAATGTGTGCAAGAAAGTTTCTGCACTTACATGTAAGACCTTCATAGACGGAGGATGATGAAAACAGCAGGACCGAGAACAGTAACATAAGATGACCTTTGAGCCACTGAGATTGCCCCATGTTCTTGTTCGCGGAATGAAAATGAGTGAAGACTGAAACTGAGGGAAGACGGAGTCATTTCGAACAGCTGGGTCAGCTGCCTCGTCTTATATCGGAAAGAAATAGAATAAACTTCCATATCTATTGTGCATTTTCTCGTTACTTATTAATAATCCCTCTCTCTCTTCCACAGCATGTCTTTTGCCCTGTCTCTCTCTCCTCAACCCTCCCTGAGTCTGGTTCTGCTGGAGGTTTCTTCCTGTTAAAAGGGAGTTTTTCCTTTCCACTGTCGCCAAGTGCTTGCTCATAGGGGGTCGTTTTGATTGTTGGGTTTTCTCTGTAATTACTGTGGGGTCTTTACCTTACAATATAAAGTGCCTTGAGGCGAATGTTTGTTGTGATTTGGTGCTGTTTGCCAAAAGCCCCGTGTATAATTATAC
>VOQJ01022791.1:5825-16171 GCA_015052665.1 Apistogramma diplotaenia | reverse complement strand
TACATTTTTTTTTTTTCTTTTCGAGGGGGGATCGGTGCCCCTACCCCCCCACGCAGTGGGGTGGGCGGGGGGGGGCTGCGGGGCACGAAGCAAGTTTCCAGATCAAAGATCGAATCAAAGCCAGTCCTCAGGTCCTACCCAGCACAAAGATGTGAGTGTGAAGCTGAATTAATTATTTGCTGGCTTCAACTTTGCAGGTACATTCAGAATGCACTGCAGAGTCAGTCAGAACAACTATAATGAAGGGAACGCAATTAAATAAAGGATATTTCAAGTTGACATTTTGTCTTTTTTTTTTTTACCAGTTAGGAACATTAAAATAAAAGGGTTCTGGATTATGTTTTATATGCAAATTTCTTAGGCAGTGACAGGAAGAGCCGAGAGCTGTTCTCTTTGCTACTGAAGTATGGCATCATCACACCAAGATCTAAAAGGCTTTCTATGACCTTTAGAAAGAAAACAAAAACAGATGGATGCCCATGAGAATGAAAATGAAAGAGATCCCCCAAAGCATCTGAAACATAAATTTGACTTTAAGAAAACTCTTCTGCAAGTGTTGGTCGAGGACCGGCCGCCTCTGTCTGATGTACACAAGTGTTTCCAAGAAGATGAACAGTAGATATATTATGTGAGGACCAAGAATAGCTTTTAAGTGGCCGGGCAGCTTGTAATCCTTGATTCAATTATGAACTCTGCTTCACATCAAAAAGTGCCTGAGGAACATTCGTGACCATTGGTGCGAAAGTTGAAGTTTAACTACCAGTGGGCTTTGCAATAGGATGAAAGTAGTAAATCAACTAGGAAATGGCTCAGTACAAATAAATTGTGGGTTATTAAAAGTGAAAATGTGAATCCTCACTGAGATGCTGTGAGGGATTTAATATGAATAAACAACAACAACAACAAAACCTCGAATCAGCTTGCAGCTGAAATAATTTTGGCGGGACGAGCGCTCAGAAATGTCAGGAAGGTGATGTGGACGACTAGTCATACGTGCACTAACCTTTCCCACAGAAGGCTATTACTACATTCATATTTTTGATAAATAAATCACCTGTGACGTTGCTCAAGTACAACACTTTGATCTTCATGCAGCGTTCGGAGAAGATCAGATGTGCATTTTGATGTGCTCCTTTTTTCTTTACATGACTCATTAAACTGCAAAGATTACTGATTTTCACATGCGTGTGTTTGTTTTTAGCTTTAAACAAAAACAATACGCATAATACACACACACGTGCACCCGCACAGTTTAGCGTGCACTCTGAGAAACACTCATATGCTGGCTAGTGCCATGCATCAGTATCCATTAACAGTGAAGACAATGAATCACTTATCAGGCGTGATTTGCATAACATGTTGTGGCTCTACGACTATTATCCCCTCCAGTTGTGCTAAAAACAAAAAAAAGCTGAGGCAGAGCTTTTTTTTTTTTTTTTGGAGAGCATGCGTGAGCATCCTCTCACTGTTTGGAACATCCTGAACGACTGGCTCCAAAGTTGTTTGCTTTGCAGGACAAGACACATAAGCAAAGCAGCTTTAGGGCCTTTACATGGAAACAAAAAGGTCAAACATATCGCCACCTGCTTGCACAAACATACACAGATGAATATATAGGTGCTCGTGCCTCCATTCAACTTTATGAAAAGCAAACACACGCACGTTGCACACGCCTCCCTCTTTGGCCGGTGCCTTATTTGTCTGACTGACTGGCTGTCAGAGGAAAATGAAAGAGCGGGGCAGATCGATAAAGATGCAAGGGTGATGAATGAAGGAAGAGGAAAATTGACAAGGAAAAAGAGGAAGGAGGCGGGTGGAGCAAACACCAGAAGAGAAGACAAAGGAGTGTCTTGCTCTGTGGTAGTCAGAATCTGATAACATGATGATGAAGCATAGTGCAGATGGAATGCTGAGTTAGTGGGTTTGCTCTTTTTATTTTACTTGCTTTCTGCTGCACAGAGACAACGCTAAAAAAAAACATGTATCTGAGTCCATCTGGCCTGCGCGGAGTAAGCCAAACACACATCTGCACATATGTAAGCACTCCACAAACCAACCATGAATGACCACAGCTTGCTGAATAAAGCTGGCATCCCAGCGCAGGCTTAGTGCACCATGAAGACTCCTGCACCACAGAGACTGTTGCATGCTGCATCTACCAAACACCTCAGACACACACAGAGAAATGTAACGTATATAGAAGGATGCAGTAGTAGTGAGTGTCCCTCTATGACCTAGATTCAAGCTGAACAATGCCAGCATGTGGAACCAGTTCCCTGCTGAACTGTCCATTAGTAAATCCCTGAATCCCTGCCCAGATGTTGCTTTGTGCTTGACCCATGACCTCCATGTATGTTTAGGATAAAAGAGGATTTCCTCCCAGGACACAATAAACTATTATTATTATTAAAACTATTCCATGACCATAGAATTACCAAGTTTAATCTGACTTTTTGGTTAATAAAAACCTAACTCTTATTAACTCGAGATCATCCTTTGACATTACTGCTCTTATTTTATCATTTCAAAAATAAAGTTTTTTTTTAAAGGAAACTCTATTTATCAGTACAGTACATCAGCTAAATAAGAGAACTGCCCAAAGACTGAGGTATCGGCCTTTGTGTATTAAGTAAACTAGACCCTGACCAATATAGAATTTTTGAGATCAATACTGATATCAATATTTAGTGAACAAAATATCCGATAGTCTGATATATTGGCCTTTATTATTTTTCTTTCACACACAGAGGACATAAACAGCTTTCTCTAAGATTTGTTACGTGCAGTTCTTTATTTCCTCACTCCTGCTCTGCTGCATACTGCTCAGATCAGCTGACTGTGGACACATGTTGCCAACAGGGCAGCTGCAGAGTGTTCTCTGGTGGACAATCTGTGCAAAGTCAACACTCGTAACAGTCGAATGCTACTTCTCCCATCGCTTTACTTTTTCAGTTTTTACAGTTACAGCAGCTAGCAAGGTTAGCAGCAGAGCTAGCAGGCAGCTAAAGCTAAACAACATACTTTTCGTTGGTGTCCATGTCCACGCACTTGTGAACTGCAGCAGAAATCTCATGTACAGTAAATCAGCCAATATTATTTGGTACAAAAGTAAAAACTGAAACGTTGCTCAAACATATAATTTCATTAGTTTTTATACGGATCCGTTTTAAATTCTAATAGTGATTTGTTAGTTGACATTCATCTCTTTAATATAATGCACAAACTGTGAAATCAAACTGGCTTTTCTGTTACTTTATTTCGGTTCACACAGTTCTCTGCACAAGCAAAATGAGCTGTGGCTCCCAGCGGAGACTAAAACAAACAGAACTGCTTAGGTATAATAGCTTATATGGATTGGGGCAAGAAATGAGAAACTGTAAATAGTGCAGAACAACTCTCACAAGACTACAGAGCAGCAAAACAGGAAAGAGAAAACTCTCCGGGGAGTTCCTTCTCTGGACAGGATTCAACGCCAAAGTCTGTCTCTGTTCCAAGACCTGGCTGGCTGAACTGTTTCTCTTCCTTCCTAATTGAGATAAGAAATGTGGTCAAGCAGCAAATATCTCCCTCCAAATTACATCCTGACTCGCTTTAACATAATAAACGATCCTACCCTTAAGGTGCGGCAGCAAATTCTCCCGACTGCACGCTGATAAACACACACATACTGTGCATCATTGGCCTACATTCTTCCACGCCTGAGGCTGCACATTTTGGTTGCTTACGATAAATATTTAAATTTCAAGCTATCAAATAATAATGGAAACTCCATGACTGACTTCAATTAGTAGGACTAAAGAGAAAAAGGGTAAAGGAGTCCACTTGATCTCCCACATCCAGACCCCACTGGCTATTTAAGGCTTATATCAATGGCCAATTTCAGGCTCAGACTAGAGGACATCATGGGCTGGCTAGGTCAACGCCAAGTGTGCCAGTGTTTCTATTTCTGGCACATCGTGACTTATTTAAATCGTCCTATCCCAATAACGTCATCAACACTCACAACATCCCAGAGTCTGGTTGAGCAGACTCTCAGCCTTCTGTGTCTGAGTGCGCTGGTGTGTTTTACACATTTAACTGTGCCGATGCAGAGTGTGCATTCACACACACACACGTGTCTGTCAACACAGTCTGCATATATTTACGGGGGTTTTGCCCTTGCAGTGTGCTCTACCTACGATTTGTTGTGCAATGCTCCCTGCAGTTGGGGGGAAAACTGCAGCTCCAACTAGAGCTTCATGTACCAATCAGCTGTGAGTTGAACTGAGAAGCACTTGAAGGAACAATCTCTGGGTGTAAATGCCACTTTTGCACATTTTTTGGCAGTTTGCATCACAGGGAAAAGAAGAGGCCCGGATGGGGCCAGGCCAGAGGGGGGATGAAGCCCCGCAGCCAGCAGAGTTGGATGCTGACTATTCTACCGTCATTTCATGCGCCAGTGAGTGAGCGAGTGATTAATTCAGCCTCGTGTGAGCGCATATGTGTGCGTGTTGCTATGGTAACTTGGGTGTAGGATACGTTGCCCCACGGAGAACACTTGCGACTCAATACAAGACCAGAAGCCCTGCCTCTTGGGACAGTGAACGCCCGGCGGTTAATGTTGTGCTAGTTCAGCGCCAGGTCATGCGTTAGGCAGCTGGATGGCATCTGTCTCTGCACCTGACTGTGTGTATGTGGGACACTTTGCCTTTACACTCCGTCTACATACATTTTATCCAGAAGCATTACCACAAAAAAAATGCACTAGCGTAAACGGGATGCGGTGCCCCTCGACCCACCAACTGCAGATGGCCCTGGAGTCTTTCCAGGCTTCCTGCTGGATTGCGTCTGTTATTTCAGCCTTAATGCCCTGCCTTGTATTAACATGCACAGAATCACAAATATAATTAACACAGTGAGATTTAACCAGCAGAATGAGGTGAACAAGCACAAGGAAAAAGCCACAGAGCGAATGAACGGGGTCTGTTATTCAAACATGATGACAGGAGAAAAAGCGAAGAAGTGATCACCCCTTCTGTGAATGCTTCTGAGTGAAATGTGAATAATTTAACCTGAAGGATAAAGAAGGCCCAGTGGACATCTAGAATAGGATGCTCTACTCTACATACTAATTGGCTCTACCGTTCTATCACATTATTAATAACTGCACGCTTTTTGACTTTACATATTGCCCTCAATGTCGGAAGCAGCTTTTTGACAAGCTGTTATTGTTCTCCAACGCTCAAGTTTCTCCTGCTGCAAAAACCATCACCACTGGGTCACATTAACTCACCCACACTGTTCTACTCAAAAGACTGATGGTGCATGGCAGGAGCAATTTTAGCCTGCACACACTTTTTTTTTTTCCACTGTGGATTTGAATAGAAACATACGTAGTTAACTAGTGAGTGATTCCCACTTTTCCGAGTGAGAGAACTTCAAAGGGATCAAGTGCAGCGAGCGCAGCTGGTCCTCCAGGATTCCCTCTACAGTGGAGGACGCACACACAAATGCACGAGTACGTGTAAAAGCAAAAGTATGAATGCGCTCGCTTTACACCTGAAGCCCTGCAAAGATTGTGAAGAGTGGGGTGATAAAGAGGTCAGATGAGTATGAAAAGAAAGAAAATCGGTTTAAATATTAAAGAGAGAGGGGGGAGATTCTGTCAGTCACTCACCTGCTTCCAGTTGTCAAAAATGATGACTTTGCTGTCCTCGTCGTCCACTGTCACTGTACACTCATAGCCCTCACCTGCAAGCAAGAGCCCATGTCACACATAAGCATGCACGGTGTAATAGAAACAGCACATGAAATACCAGGGGTCAGACAGGTAGGACAAGAACTTACACACAATAAATGATGTGCATTTTCAGCTGCTGCCTCAAGATGCTGATGAGCCAATTTAAGTCTTAAAAACTGTCCTTGACCTACTCTGGGAACCTTAACTCATTATCTGTGAAGATTGCAGCGATGCGTTTAAAAGCCTGGGGATTGGAGCCAGATGGTGTGTTTGTGTGGACAATCTTAGATTTGAACTTTTTTTTCTTTTTACTCCAGTTTATAAGATGAGGCTGGTGATGTTCTGTATTTTTGTAGCTGTCAATGCATCCCATGAAAGAGCCCTTTTTTTAAAAGCGTTCTTACTGCTCTGCCTTATCACTGTCGCTTAGTCCAAGCCTCTTTGCTCCCACCGAAGAAGGGACTCTTCTAAAATAGGTCATCAAAAATATATTTCCCCCCATTTTCAAATATATATATAAGTACATTTCCTTTAAGTCAAAGTCAATTTTTAGAAAAATGTTACTTGAAATGAGACTTTTTACAGCAGTTTAAATGAGACTGTTAACCTACATGCTCATCAGAATGAATGTGCATGTGATCCAGTCCATACAGAGAAATAACACAACTATCAGTATTTTGAATCACAAACTTATATGTTGTTGGGCTTTTCGTGGGTTTTTAAATCTAGAGGAAAATCAGTCAAAGGAGCAGCCGTATGAGCCCATTTCAATATTTTAAATTCAAAAGGTGAACCTTTGTGCACTGAACAGTAAAGCCTGCCATTAGAAATGTTCCAAATAAATATCACGCCCAGTTACTTCAGTGAGTTTGGAAAAGTCTGAGTGATGAATGAGATATGGAGTCTCAGGGACAGCAAACCTCCCGGTGTAAATCAGTGCTGTCTTTGGAAAGTAATGACTTTGCGTATTGGTTGGTGAGGTGTTTCTCTGCTAACAGCTATCAGTGGAGCAACTGTTCAAAACTACCAAAAAAAACAGTGCTAATTGAACACATGTAGTATTTTTTTTCCCCAAAAACTGCCATTTCAATTAGTGCGGCTAATCGAGCAGTTTAGCACACTCCCTGAGTTTCCTTGCATACTAAGAGCAGCAGCATTGTAGAAACACATACAGGCTGCTTGGCTGAGAATGCTTTTTCTCTTGCTTTATAATGCATAAATCCAAGTGTACAACACGGCAGTAATGAATACTGTATGCTGTGAGTCAAGGGCACGTCAACTTCATGCATTATGGAGAGCTTTCGCCTCTTAATGACATTGACTTATCGATTGGCCGAGCTGATTATCCCCGGTGTTGAGCTTTGCTACAGACAGACAGACCTACTGACTGACTGACAGATGGGTTGGGGGGGAAGGGGGGGGGGCAATTTTAAGGAGCTTTAATGGCAGACATATATACCTAAAGAAGTAAATATACCCAGATAGCCAGAATATCCCATTTGGGTAGATGAGGAGCCCGAGAACATTCACGTTAATTCATTCATTTAAAGCTGCAGCGAGTGACTGGTTATCCTTGACTGAAAAATAGGTGGAAACAGCTGCTATGGCTTAGTCCTGAGTCCTTTGGTCCCACCTACCAATCTGTCCAATGTCTGTATACTAAATAATAAATTAAAGCGAGCAGCTGGTTAGCTTAGCATGAAGACAAGGAAAAAGAGGGAAGTGTTTAAGCTTCTCTTGGGAATCAGGTGCAGAGAAATTCAGGACGATAAAAAGAAAAGTGGAAAGAACACAGTTTTACACTTTGGTCTTGTACTTAATGGAAACCAACAAAGTTCAGCGAGCCCCCTCCTTTTGTCTTAAGCATAAGAGCAGCTATATACTGGATGTACTTCAATCTTCTTTAGACACTAGGACACTACATGTTATAGTGGTTACAGTATTAATGGCAAAAATATGAGCAGCCTAAAGAGTTCAGTGGTTGGGTGTACTTGAACGTGCCTGATTGAAACTTTTCTTAAGTTAAACCTTGAAAGTATTAAAAAAAAAAAAGAAACTACAAACATGGGTGCACATGCATACATGAACACACGTCATCAATCTCTTTCCAGGTCATTACCACATGCTTGTGTCTCAGAGTCTATAGAGAGGGATCTGTCTGACTGGCCGGCCAGAGATAAGGCCAGCGACGACTTGCCCACGCCGTTCTGTCCCAGTAACACTATCCTCAGTGCCCCGCCGTGGCTGTGGTAAGATGACTGGGCCGCAGTCGATTGGCTGAAGGACTCGTCCCGAGGCACTGCTGTGTCACTGATAGGCAACGTGGTAGGCTCCTCCAAGCCCGGGATCCAATCGCAGTCCTCAGATACGGCCTCTTCCCTCCGCAGCTGGTGCTTGACAGGCAGCGGTGTGCTCCCTCGTCGAAGCGGGGGCGCCGTCGTTAGAAACATACTGTACTAGAATGAAACGGAGACAATAAAAAAAGACTGTCACTGGGCATGGCAGGAGGTGTTGCTGGCACGAGTACGTTCCCAGATTTTTAAAGTTCTAAACAGACAGCTGAGCTACCTGTAACACCGCCTATTCTCGTACATGTTATCACTGACGAACGGGGGGAGGGTGTGTGCACTGTACGCTATGTGTGTAAAGAGGTGATAAAAGTAGAGGTGAGACAGATGAATGGCAGCGTGAGTGAAAGATGCTGATGAAGACACAGAGCATGTCAAAGGGAAAATTAGAAGAGGAGGAGGGAGATGGTGAGGTGGGACGCGGTGATGTGAGGGCAGCAGGAGCTGCTGACAGAAAAATGACAGCAGGTCGATAAGGAGGCAAGGAACGAGGTGGAGACCAGAGAAAATCAAGGTGTATATGCAGAGAAGGAAACATTTGGCAGGGATGGAGGAAAAGAAGCTGCAGCTGTGCAGTCAGGTGGCTGTATACTGTCCAGCAAATGGGAGTCCAGCATAAATTCACATGAAAATAGGTCAAAAAATCTGCAGTTTTATTTCCAGTGATTTAAAAATGGAAATATATAATGCGTAATGGGGTAGGTTTGTCTAGATAGAACAATGGTTTTGCTGAGAAAGCCAAGTGTTTCTGCATGAGAATAATTGTGTGTGTGTGCATGCGTGTGTGTGGGTGGGTGAAGCCACAGCAGGTCGACCATGGAAGACCCTCATTAATATTAATACAGCAATTAATCTAGCTCCACAGCAGCACTGGGCATTGGTGGCTCCGTGTCTGTCTGTGGCAAAGTGAAGTACAGTACTGGCACTTAATTAAAGGGGACTGACACTCAAATACATTACAATCCAGCTCACAGCTACATGCATTAGTATGCTGAACAAATCTGATTCACAGGCCAACACAACAAAAGCTACAAGTTATAAACCTTTAATGCTGAATTGGATTTTGGTTCAATTGCTATGATATAGCATAAACTATATAAATATAATAGTAAAATGTAATTATACATATATAACGTAATATAATGTATCATACTATAGGATAGTACTGTAAATAGTTAATTGTAATCTAGTGTGTAGCGCAGCATACTAAAGTATTATTATCTTATTATAACATAATACTATAGTATTGTTAATTATTTTATTTAGTATTTTTATATTTTATTATAGTGTAGTACAGTATAGCTTAGCATCAAAAAGTTGGTACAGCAAAAAAAAATTTAATAGTTAATCAATCAATCAAATCAGAAGCCAGCATCTTTACTGTATATCTTTACTGAAAACCCATCATAGGAACACACACATCTACACACACACACTGACATCAAAATTGTGCATGCATATTAATATGCCTGGCACCTGTTGTCAGTATGAGTATGAGATATGCATGTGCTGCTACCTCTCCTGGAGTCACCAAACTTACTACTTCATGGCTGATAAAATGATGATAAAGTTAACAGGAAAAAAACAGTTTACTGTTACACATGTATCAAAATGTATGAGAGATAATTGTTGTCTTGGACTGTGAGGAGTATCATAGAATCACTGCATCATAATGGCGTTATTATTGGGGGCATCATATTGTGATAGTACTACATTGTGAGTTACGGTGTAAATCCCATGTGCACTGTATTTTGTGTCGTACTGAATAAGGAAGTATTTTCTGACTTCTGATGAGACTGAGACATCAAGGAAGAGAATTTCACAAACACATGTATTCAGTCTCATGTTATCACAAAGTAATGCTGACAAAAATGAGTTGTCCTTGACTTAACCACCTTAACTAAGGTGGTGTGACTGGTATAATGTGTTGTGATGTCTTTGCCAGTAAGGAGGCTGTAACCCTGACAGTGATTCAGACCTCTGGCTTGGATGAAATGTCACAGTTTGGACAGACACACTCATGATGGGCTTCACTGACTTGTAATATTGTGTTTCTCCAGGAGCAAAATGCAGCACACAATGTAAGTGTACAATATATTGTAACTGTAGTATTATAGTAATCGTATTTTTTTAAGTTAAGGAGTGGCCGTTTTGTGACACTTAAGCAGATATGTACAGTAGCTCTCTCTGTCTCACACACACACACACACACATACTGACTCAGAGCCCATCGCTCAGGTAGCTCAATTAGGTTAACCGAGGGATCTAATCAATTAAGC